>LBNU01007789.1:48090-109150 GCA_014162995.1 Artemisia annua
ATAAGTAGATAACTTGGGTTAGTTGACTAGCAACTAATTCCGCCCACTCCTTCAAAAACGAGATTTTACTGCTTTCATAAAAACATAAAAATACAAAAATAATCATCCTCCACCCTTAGAACTTAATTAGAGTAGTCTTTAACCTAACGAACACTATTCCCTGTGAGAGAACGATCAATCCCCCGGTACTTGCCACTACACTATACTACATCGGTCAGGTACACTGCCTGGTGGGGATTGTAAGCCTCTTGAGATCACCTTGAGAGGTAAAACAAAGTGCGTAAGCAATCCCTACGCACCATTGGTAATTTTGACCTATGGGGAATTTTGGAACTTATAATAACTAAAAAAGGTCTAGACATTAGTTATACATATATTTTTGTTTCTCACTTTTTTTATAAGTGGGGGTAAAGTTACTGGTTACGGCGTAGTTAATCGATCTTTGGCCGTAACCATGACTTTGTTGCAGCAAGAAGTGCTACGGCGTAATCTGGGTATAGAGTTACGCCGTAGCTGTGTCTACGATTATGTTGGGACATATTGGGTTACGACATAGCTAGTAATTGAACTACGCCGTAACATATGGAATTACGCCGTAGATAAAATATAATTACNTAGTTATACATATATTTTTGTTTCTCACTTTTTTTATAAGTGGGGGTAAAGTTACTGGTTACGGCGTAGTTAATCGATCTTTGGCCGTAACCATGACTTTGTTGCAGCAAGAAGTGCTACGGCGTAATCTGGGTATAGAGTTACGCCGTAGCTGTGTCTACGATTATGTTGGGACATATTGGGTTACGACATAGCTAGTAATTGAACTACGCCGTAACATATGGAATTACGCCGTAGATAAAATATAATTACGCCGTAATGTTGTTACAGATTACTTACATCTTGTTATTAAAGCAGAAAACAATCCCGCTATTTGGGTCCAATTCAACAGCTACAATGAGCAAGCTAGGGGTGAATGTTTGAGGGTCTATGCAATCTTGGTTAACAAGGACATTGACACCCCCCGAAGCTTTTGATTTTGACACTTTCAAGGGGGTAAGCAACCATAGGGCTATTAAGGAATTGAGGAAGTTTTGCAGGGTTAAGCACACCGCTGTTATTGCTGGGATTAAAAAGAAATTTGTGTGTAATGCTTGGTTAAGATTGTTTGAGATAGCTGAACCGGTTATTCCCGAGTATGTTAGGGAATTCTTGGCTAGTTTTTACTTGGACGATAGTATCACCACTCTCCACCAGAACTGCCTTTGGTTTCAGATGGGAGGTGAGAAGCATCAGATGAACATGCAGGAGTTTATTTTGGCTATGGGGTTGTACACCGAGGAGGAAGTCAATTCTAGAGAGTTTAGGGATTTCTATGAGTATTGTTGGAGGAGACACCCTAATGACTACAACCCAGCTGCTTATGTTGCTAGAATCTCAGACATCACCAATTACAGCTCGAGAAGGCCACCATCCTACTTCTCTTTCAAGAGCCCTATTAGGAGGTTGGTTAACCGACTCATTGCTTTATCCGTCAAGGCAAGGCACACTGCTAGGGAGAAAGTCACTGTGGAGGACTTGTTTTTGTTGGAAGGTATGGATGGAGGAAACTATATTGATGTTCCTTTTTACGTGGCCAAGTTCCTCTTTGAGGGAGCTAAAGGAGCACAAGGTAGGAGCAAGATTCAAGGAGCTCATCTCATTGGCAGATTGGCTAGGAGCTTGGGGTTGATGACTGAGGAGAAGTTGGCATTTGTGACTGTGGCAAAGAACACCTCATTGATTAGTTTGAGTAAATTGATAAAGTACAAGATTTGTAGGCCCAATGGTATAGGAGGCGCTGATTTGATGCCCGAGGGGGCAATTAGTGGTAGTACAGGAGCTAGCGGAAGTGGAGGAGCCAGCAGTAGCCAGGCAGGGACAAGCCAGGCTCAGGAAGAGGAGGTTGCTAGGACTCGCCCAACGATGACTACAATGGATAGGTTTAGGGTCATCGAGGGGCGTTTGGGGCACATTGATACTAGGATGATGGAAGTTAGGGATTATGTTGATGATATGGCATCGGGTATCTTTGGTATGAGCGATCAGTTTGATGGGTTCCAGAGTGACATGAGGAGGATGTAGGATGAGCAGCAGCGTTTCTACCAGTGGAACGCCGATAGGATGAGCCAAATGATGACCAGCATGCACCTCAGCCATGAGCGATGGAACGGGCCTCCCTATGTTTATGTTCCTGATATCCCGGATATTGGAGTCCAGCAAGGAATCACATTCATGGACCCTCAGCAGCAGGAGCCAGCTAGCACCTCCAACACTCCCTCCCAGTCAGTTGATCCCCACTCCATGGACCACGACCATTTCAGGAGTGAAATCCCCATGTGTTTATGAACAATTGATCTCGGTTTCATTTGAACAATTTCATGGCTTTCAAAACAATTATCTATGTCTTTAATAACATAACTCTTAGGATTATTATCTTTATTATTAATCTATATGCCTACGGGTACAAATTTTCCTATTGATTCTGTGCAGGACTTCTGCAGACATAGCTAATTACGGCGTAACTCCATTTCGAGTTACACCGTAACAACATTTACGAGAGGCCATTTTATTCCCAGAACTTTAGTTACGGCATAGCTAGTTATTGAACTACGCCGTAACCGACAATTCGAGAGGTTGCCTGAGTTATGATTAAAGTTACGACGTAACTACCTTTTGGAGCTACGACGTAAACCCCAAACCGAGTTGAAATTATTGATGACCTTAGTTACGCCGTAACAGCTATTCAGTTACGGCGTATTTTCAACAGCCACATGAGAGAAAAGAGAGGGGAGTATTTTCTTTTCTTATTTATTTTTCATTTCTATTTTCTTCTTTATCATTTGTACAAATGGGACTTTGTACATCTTAAGTGAGGGGATGGGAAATAGAAATGTGGACCTAATTTTGCCCTCATTTTTCTAGTTTATTTTGAAAAATTTGCCATTTCTTTAAACTTTTGACATGTTTTTCTTAACCGAACTAGAATAGACCTTAGCCGAGCGCATTTAACCCTTGAATTAATATGGTGAGGATTAGCCTATTCAGTTTCACCCTGTTTACCCAAATCCACCAAAATATTGAGTGTGCCGTTAGTTTTGTAAACTTTAGAACTTGGCTTTTACATCATTTCAAACCCATAGACGAGTAATGTGCTAGACGCATTTGGAAGGAACGATTTTAGAAGGAAATGTTTTAGGATTATCACCCAAATAGCCTTATATGTGTGTGTTTATCGATTAGTCAACTCGACTTCTCAACCCCCGTGTAAACCCTTTTGTTGCACTTATCTTTAGTGCAAGATACCCCTAGTACACCCTTTTGAGCCATTCCTTTCGTTTCTTACCCAAATATATATTGTTTCGATACACCATTACACCTTAGCCTACCGTGTAGTCTAGTCTATGATTGGGAAGTTGTTGTTTGCCCTAGTTCGAGGTCTAAGTGGATGAATTCAGGAATCACACCTACAAAGACAAATCATTAAAGATCATTTGAAGACCCCCCCCCCCCCAATTTTCTCATGTATTGTTCATCTCAAGTGGGGGGATGTATATTGTTGTTAGCAAAAAAATGTGAAATTCCTTATGTAGATACTTGAAATAAACAGGTGCACCAATGTATAGCACCTTGATGAAGAGCTTATCAAAGATCGAAGAGGCCACCTCGGTCACAATTGAAAAAAAAAAGAGTTGGTGAATAATTCTACACCAACATGAAGACCAAGTTTTGTGCCCATAATGACGTCCTCTAATGGCACATTAACTTGATATGATCCAATTTCTGCGTTTCGAAGTTTAGACCATGGGCGAACGGTAAATGGTGATGACTTAGTTGTAGGCTTAGACTATTTGCTTGTTATTTTTCTTTTACACCAATTATGTGAAATCCCATGTCTATTCCTACCCTTAGTCGTGAATCATGCTTAGGTGAAGGATTCGAGCAGGTCTTGGTGTCTTGCCCGGCGTTCCGGTCATGTATCATTTCCTTTGTCGCTTTCGCCGTAGCATGTTAGTAACGACACCACACCCTTAACCTTATATGTGTTCACCCAATGTTGCCTTCAAGGGTTGTTCCGACCTTAGCTCTAGTGGGAGAGTTTTGTGTAGCCTATGATAGAATACATACTATGACTGTGCAATGAGTGATCACCCCGAAAATTGACACTTAGAATATAGAGAGAGTGAGTGTTTGTTCCCCTTTTCGTGAGGTGTTCGGCTTCGAGAAATTCTAGCATAGGATATTTTTAAATGAATGTTTCCCTAGTGATAATGGGGAATTTCTTTTTGAAAGTACTTCTAATAAGGTCTACTTGAGGGCAAGTAGAGTTCAAGTGGGGGGATATTTGATAACATCAAATTATCTGATATTCTAAGCATCAATTACCCCTCATATTGGATGATTTTAGCTTATTATTGTCTATTATATAGTCTTATTGCTTCCTATTTTGTTTCAGGACTGTTGATAGGGTATGGAGCGACAAATGGATGAAGTTGGACTTAAGACAAGATTTAAGCATTCTATTACAAGAAGACTACGGCGTAACTAAGTGATGAGGTTACGCCGTAGCTATTTTATGACGTGGAATTATCCTTAATTTGAAGACTACGGCGTAACTAAGTGATGAAGTTACGCCGTAACAATATGATGACGTAGAATTATCCACATGTTGAAGATTACGCCATACCTAGTAACAATGTTATGACGTATTGAAGAGTCCATGGCTAACTTGGAGTACTTATTAGCACTACTTTATATCTACGGCTTAATTGAGATTACGACGTAACATTTCTTCTAACTACGCCGTAACTAGACCTACGGATAAGATTAATTGAAGATTACAAAAGCTACGGCGTAACTAGTAATAGCGTTACGCCGTAGCAGTTTCCTGGCCTATAAATACCGGACGATTTTGCTACTTTTGGATCATCTCCCCTTTCCCAAACCTCTCTAGGGTTTGGGGAGAGCACCCACAGAATAAGATGATGGAGTTAGGAGCCAGAAGATGGAAGCTCTCGTCTACATTAATCATTTGTATTCGAGTTTGGATTCTCTTACGATTTCCCTTAATCATTTGATGAATACTTATTGTTAATTCAAGTTCAATTCAGTTATTTGTTCTCTTTTATTGCTTCGTAGAGATATCTTCTTTGTCCATTCACATGAACTAGTTTCGGTAGTATTATATGCTTGTTTGTATCTGTTACGCTAGCTTAAACTAAATTAAGACCCCAGTTTAGTTAGTAGGCTAGAAGAACTGACCATAGGACACTAGCTTGATGGATTGCGAGGAAATGGGAGGGATGACAACTGACCATACTGCCTTGTGTGAGAATTGACCATAGGACCACATTACAAGCGGAGGTACTTAAGAAGTTAGAGAGATTTAAGATGTCAAAAGGCCGGATCTCTACCGAATGTGATCTATTATATTTGGCGCTTAATGACTCAACCAAATATCCAACCTCGGCTTACTTCATGGGAAATGCCCGTGGTTCCTGAGGCGATAGGAAGGAAAGATAGACTAGGATGACCTTACCCTGTAATTCTTAGTGATATTTATGCCACTGTACGATGATTACGATCTTGAACTATTACTTGGATTAATGCTCTATCTCTTCCTTCTTTCCCTTGATTCTAATCTGTGATGTGCATTGTGACAAATTACTATTCAATGCTTTCAAACCATTATTTTATTATCATCTTTTACCACATAACATGCTTTGATCTCTTTCACAACAGCTCTAGGGACGACACTCGGATTTACCTAGGCTTTACCACATGCGACCGGGTTCTCTGCCTGTTAGTATGTGTTTATCCTTCTACGTCTTAGTTTATAAATGTAAAACAGGATGAAAATACGCATCAGCATCCTTTTTCAACTTTTCATGATGCTTCTTTTTTGAAGTAACCTCAGAGTCGGAACTCTCTAAACACAAGTTTTGATGATAATAGGGTGCTAAATTTTGAGGAGAATGAGCAACATATAAGTTTACAGTCTTATGTTGTTTAGCTAGATCATATAACACATGGATATCAGCATCCCTTTCAATTATTTTTAAGCCGCCACTATCGATATCTAACTCAGGAATACATATGAACAAAGCCCATATGTTTTGCCTTATCTTAGCAAGCAAAATATCTAATAGACAGCTAAACATAATCCTATCAGATGATGACGCCTCCATTAGAATTTCTCTACAGTATACATACCTTAAAGGATCAAACATAAAAATACCATTGTAATGTATTTTGAATACCACATCAAGTGGTAAGTCCATGACACCTGTTAAAAAAAATTAACGAAGCAAAACCCTAATTTGAAAAAACCCTAATAAACATATTTTTGTAATAAATTAATGCAATTGGGGTAAAAAAAATTAAATATTAGATGGAATATAACTTGTTTGATGCCAAAATTAGAAATCCGACACTGATTGGGTGAATTTATTATGTTGGACAATTTAGGGTTTGGTAACACGTTTTGGGGATCTTGAAAGCGAAACATGATGAAACATGTGGGGTTAAAAAAGGATAAGATTGTACTTGAAATGAATAAAGTAGTACAAGGTTGCCCTGTTGTCACATGTTTGAGGCTGGAATGTGGTGGGGGAGAAGAAGCGTGTGTGTGAGTGTGTTTAATTCCACGTAGCACTTAGAAGAAAAAATAAAAAATTGCTTATGACCGGTAACTTGATGAGCGGGTGGAATAATACTCACTTGTGGACAAAATAGTCGACTTTGACCCACAAACAAGGAAAAAAAATTTGTTCGCTACTTAAAAGTGCTTTTTTTTTACAAGCATGATGCTTTATTTTGGTATTAGCCCTTAATATTTCAGCAACAAGGCATAGGGATAGTAACTAGTCAAATTCATGTCATCCCATAGTCAAATTCATATCATCCCATATCTGTTCTTTCTGGAATATATTAATTTATATTTTTTTCCGAATGAAAATTATATCGGAAATGGGCAGCAAGCAAGAAGCTTGCTGCAGAAAGAGTGATAGTACTGTATAAGAACAAAGTTTGTTGTGTGATTTGGAGGTACAGGAACAAAATTTGTTGTGATGTTAAACAACCAAGGAAATTTACCTTACTAGATGAGGTCAAAACACTTCCATTTTTCTTGGATTACACATAGGTGTTTGAAAATTCGGCCTGTTTGATATGAGTGATAGTAGATCCAAAGTTTGCTTATAATACTACAATGTAAGTTTCGTTGTTTCTCTAAGTTAAAAAAACTTGCGGATGACATACACGTGTAATCCATGAGTCAAGAAAACCTTTTCACCTATTTTCGATCCAACAAAAAGAGGCTTGAATCTACTCAAAGATTTTGGATTTGTTGACCTTAGCCGTGCTAGAAATGACATTTTTTCTCACTATCCAGACGGTACATATGTAACTGTGTCGAGAAAAAGAAACCTGTAAAGTTTTAGTCGACGAGCTTCTGAGTCAGTCATCCTTAATATCTCATATATGCATTTGTATTTGTAACCTAATCCCCACCAGATTCTGATATTGGGCCAAATATATGACGACAAAGAGAAGGTTACTAGTATGTGATATCTGGTTTCAATATCCTTGTCACAAAATTGGAAAGAGAACAGTGTGAAGATCAGGTCCTCTACTATTGAGGTTTGCTTTGATTTGGAGTCTGAGATTTCGAACCCTCCATGCCAATCTATTCAATCTACTTTACCTGAAAAATTTGTTCCATCTTAGTTGATCTCTATTGCACATTAAATTTTATTAACAATTCACCTCTAAGGGGAGTACAGAAAATTCGCCTCGTGAGTCTATGGGCTTGTAGTTGTACTTAAAAAGTTACAGACCAGAAATAACAATCAGGAAGCTACTGCAGGTACATGAATAGAAATGATGAAAATGGTTGTATTTGCCAGAGATAATTGGGTCTTTGTATCATAATCCATGACTACCTAACAGGGGGGTTGTTAGCTTTGTATTTTATAATATAAAGTGTCGGTCATTAAAGTCTAAAATCATGTAATAGGTTGCGTTAGAAAGCGTTTCAAAAGTTATTAGTCCATTAGTTCAAACAGAAAGAAGTCTAAGGGCCATACATGTAATATCCAAAGCCCTAGACTTGTGAGGCTATATTATGTATGTAAACCTTCATTTGAAGGTTGAGAGCTTCATCATCAATACACACACATTGTTCTTAATCTTTCATGAAGTCTCCACTCTCTCTCTCTACTCTCTCTCTAGAATTAGAATGAATAAGTTGTGAAATAAGTTGTTATCCAAGGTCCTACAGGGGTTCACTGCAGATACTAACTTGGCTCATTATTGATGAGACAATGGCCTGCTTCTTCACGGCCACCATCAAATGCATGCAATTATTGATAGAATGAAGAATTATGGTATACACTTTCGTGCACTAGCTAAAGTGTTACGTATGCCTGGTGGAAACCATATTCATTCAGGTACTGTAGTAGATAAACTTAAAGGGAAAGAGATATCACTTTGGGCTTTGTTGATTTAGTATGTGATGGTTTTATTGAAACAGATGGAAGACACGGTATTTATTTCACCCAAGATTGGGTATCTCTACCAGGTGTTCTGCTGGTAGCTTTGGGTGGTATTCACGTTTGTGTTCTGACCGAGATCTTTAAACTAGAGGCTGAGTAACAAAACCAGTATTATGTAGCTTGATAACTTCGAAGCTTACAAACAAGATCACTACACAAACTTACATGTAAAATCAAATAGGATCTTGCTAAACATAACCATTGTCTAAGGAGGTATATACATGCATCATGTATAAATTGTACCTTAACCAACTCGATGTAAGTCTGGTTAAAATATACTAGATGATGCATACCTGTTAAGAAAAGCTATGAGGGCTATGCATGGAAATTTCCAATCTAAAATGATAAAAGCAAAACCAAACACAAAGGCTATATATATAGTCCAACAATAAAAGCATATCCTTAAAACTGACTTCAATTATGTCTATATAATTCTGATATCCATTCTCTCCAGCAACAAGTTCTCCATAGTTCCATTTTCATCTAAGCAACAAAATGCCTATTAGCATGTTTTCCAAGCAACTCATCTTTCTGTTGTTGTAACCATACTTGTACCACTTGTTGGCGTATGTGTCCGAAGGACCCACGCCGAACGGACCAGACCATAAATCCGAAGGACTCTATAAATCCAATAGGTTCCATAAGTCCGAAGAATTCATTCATCCGGACTAACGGTAACTACCAAGCCTAAGGACAGATAGTACAGAGAGTACACGATTGATGAACTCAAATAAGTACATTTTATTAGCATCATTTATCCTATTTATTTAACTTGTTTTACCTTATTATGCATGAGAATCAGTGCTTTAATGTTTACTTTAGTGATTCTCAGGTAAAAACAGGTAAAAGGTGAAACTTGGCGATTTTGGACTAATTACGAAGCAAACGAACAAGATGTCAAAAGTCTACTGAAACCCAGAAGATGCGTCGTATCTCACTCAACAGATACGCCGCAATATCATACTTAGATGAATTCGAATACCATTGCCTGACTTTGAAGAATGCGCCGCATGGAATTCTACCATGCGTCGCATATGAAACTCTGGTCAAAGAAGAAGATCAAACTCGTTCTACTCCAGATACGCCGCATCACACAATTAACATACTGCGTATCACTATCAAGACTTCACCAGAAACAATCCAAGACAACTGAAAGACATGCGCCGCATAAAGATTCAAGTTACGCCGCATCTAAAGGCGGTGTACGAATATTTCAGAATATAATAAGCTTGGACCCCACGCGAAGTTAAGTCAATGCGCCGCATCTCATCATTACATGCGCCGCATTGAACCCTCAGACAGAAACTATAAATACCCCAAGACCTAGACGAATTTTGTGTGCACCATAACCCTAAGGAGACGAATTCAGATGAACAAGCAACATAAGACACACCCCAAACGAAGATCTTAGAGCTGTAAGAAGGTCCTGCATGTATTTAATTCATTAAGTAGTTTTGTTTTATTGTAATAGTAAGCTTTGAATCCATCAGGATTGATGGCCGGTAGTTTGTAATCAAATGCCCGCCTTAAAATTGCTTTCCCATCGATTAAAGTTTATATGTTTGATGTCTTTGGTTTCCTTATATTAGTGCATTGATTACCTCTGTGTCTAGCTGAGCACTGCTGAGCCGCCATACTCCTTCCTCGCCTACTCACTCCGATGTCTTTGGATGAGTAGGATATTCATAAGTAATCATTAAGGGTTTACTCGCCGATATAATAGCCAACGAGTACGGATTAATTTTATACACTTCATATAAAACTAGCAATAAAACAAGTGAAAAGCTATCTTAATTATCAGGACATGCCTTCTTATTGTCTCTACTATCTATCTGTGTACGTGTATGCTATTCGCTGATTTGTTCTCATTAGTATTTATTGTTTAATTAGATAACCAAGCCGTGGCAGTCTCTCAGGCTGAACCCCCTATCATTAGATTAGACTGTAAAGCTAACTTAGATATTAAAATACTGATTAGGATAATTAGATAATATGTTCCACTCTTAGTGATCGACACTTTACTTACCATTATATGCAAACTGACCGGGTACACTGCTCGTTAAGTGTGTGTGTGTTATTGATAAGTCGGCTAAATATAAATGTAAAACTTGAGTAGGCATTAAACTGCTAAACCGCAATGACACATTACGCGCATCAACGATAGTGGAGCAAAAGCAATGTGCACAACAAGGAGTTGTACAAACGAGCCTGGCAGCTCACGATAAAGACAAAAATAGTAGCCTATTTAAGGAAGAGAAATCTTCATTCTAGGGTAACTAATTCTCTCACTCTCTACACTTTCATTTATATTTTATCTATCTAAAACACATACTTACTCTCACGCCAGAGGTTGGTCCTGGGATAAAACCCGGGGCGAGACTAACGGACGTGTCTGTTTTACAGATATCTGAAGGATCTTAAAACCACTCATAGGAACTGAAGATAATCCGAAGGACCTAAGATAGTCCGAAGGATCTCTTTTGCTTGTTAGAGGTAGACGTAAGATTTTACCTCAACAAATTGGCGCCCTCTGTGGGACTCGTTATTCACTCTACCAAAGCTAAGAGATGACGGGTCCTATACCAAACACACCAGAAGGCAGTGGAAAAAATAATGATAACAACCAAGACCATTTTGAACAAATCCAAAGTCATATCACAGCACTGAAGGCCCTAATCCGAGAACACAATACCGGAGGAGGAACACCAGTCAAACCCATTCAGCTCAACTTTGATGAAGAAGAATCCCGAGAGACCGGAGTTAAGAGGGCTGAGGAAGAGCCGATAGATGACCTATCCAAACCTTTCAAAGCAGCATCCAAGAGTCCATTCACCCGAAGGATCATTGACTTCTCTGGACCAAAGAATGCAAAGTATACAATGCCCTCTCATCTAAAGCTATACGATGGGTCTACAGATCCGGACGACCACATCACAAAGTTCGAAGGAGCGGCCAATTAGGGTGCGTGGCCCATGCCGATATGGTGTATGATGTTTCAGCAGACCCTAGTTGATTCGGCTAGAGGATGGTTCGACCGTCTACCGCGTGGTAGTATCGACAGTTGGGATGCTCTGAGCGAGCAGTTCGTGCAAAGGTTTGCTCTCCGAAGGAAGTGCATCAGGGATCCGATGGAAATCACGAAGATCATCCGTCAAGCCAACGAGGCTCTACCTGAGTTTAAACAACGATGGACGGACGAAGCTAGTCGCATATCAGGCGTCCCGAAAGTAATGCAAATATCCTCTTTCGTCGACGGTTGCAAGTGCCCTGAGTTAGCCAAAAGGTTCTCCAAAAAGGTCCCTCGAATAGTAACCGAAATGATGATAAGGGTTGACGACTTCATCCGTTCTGAAAAGGTATACCGGTCGGCAGAAGTACCAAGAGGAGAAAAAATAGACAACTACAAGAGGGATCATCACCACAATGTTTACAAAAACAGGAATGACCAAAATGCTCAACGAGCCCCCTTCAGAGGAGATCGTCAACGTGGTGGCCACCGGGAAGAGTTCAGGCCTCATCGAAATGATTACTATGCACCTTACGGTCCAGCAAGAAGCGATAACGCTAATCGAGCAGACTACCGTGCGGATTATCGTCGTAATGACACATACCGAAGGGACACTAGGCCAATAGATCTGCATGCACTTACCAAGGCCCCCGAGGAAATTTTAGCAACTGAGCATCAGCTCAGACTTCCGGCACCACCCCTGTTGAGAGGGAAACCGGCAAGAGAAAACTTGGATAAGTACTATGACTATCACGGAGAAAAGGGACACCTTACAAACGATTGTCATAATTTAAAAGAGCAGCTGAAGAAAGCAATGGAGACAGGTAAACTCGACCATCTGATCAGCGATGTCCGGCAAAGAGATATGGCCCTGCCAAGATGCGATAACCAAGGCAATCGAGGACGGATCATCAGTATGGTTCGATACCACGAAAATGGACGAAAATGCAAAGTCATTGACCAGGAGGATGAGTGGATGAATGCCCCCATCAGCTTCCCCCAATCCTGCCAGGAGATGTTTCCGATGAACCCCTAATCATTGAAGCTGAAGTGGAAGGATACACGGTAAGGAGAGTCTATGTAGATCAAGGAGCCTCGGTCGAAGTAATGTACGAAAATTTCTTTGAGAATCTCGATCCCACCATCAAATCCAGACTCAAGGAAACCAACACACCCTTGATAGGGTTCGCCGGAGAATCCATCAAGCAGTTAGGAAAGATCGAGCTAGAAGTACGTTTCGGGAGCGAAGGGCTTTACCGCCGAACGACCATGAAGTTTACAGTGGTAAGATCTCCCTCCCCTTATAACATCATACTAGGACAGTCGGGAATGAAGAAACTAAGGGCCATTCCCTCAACAATACACTCAATGATGAAGTTCCCAACACCAAGGGGCATAGCCACCCTGGTCACTCAGTCAGTCATCGTTTCGGAATGCAAAAAAGTTGGAAGAAAAATTCTTGTTGGAAAGGGAAACCGAAGTCGAATTACCTCAGACCGCAGCTATAGAAGAAGAACAATCCACGAAAACGGAAAAATTATGGTTCATCCGGCATATCCGGACCAGCTAGTAACTATAGGAAGAAATTTCTATAAAGAAAGGAGAAGGCAACTGATAACGTTGCTCAAAAACAACCAAGATGTTTTCGCATAGGAACCATCAGACATGACAGGCGTGCCCCGAAGGATCACAGAGCATAAACTCAATGTGAACGTTCAAGACAGACCGATCGCTCAAAAGAAAAGAATTTTCTCGGAAGAAAAGAACCAGGCTATAAACAAAGAAGTAGAGGAATGCTTGAAGGCCGGAATAATCAGACCTGTACGGTATCCGACATGGATCTCGAACCCGGTATTGGTAAAAAAGCCGGACGACAGTTGGAGAATGTGCATCGACTTCAAAAACCTTAATTCATCTTGCTTAGAAGACTATTATCCAGTACCTGAAATTGATTGGAAAATCGAATCGGTAATGGGATTCCGGTACAAATGCTTCCTCGATGCTTACAAGGGATACCATCAGGTCCAACTGGCCAAAGAAGACGAAGAGAAGACGGCCTTCTACACAGAACATGGAACGTACTGCTACGACAAGATGCCGTTCGGACTGAAGAATGCCAGAGCAACATATCAGAGGCTGGTGGATACCGCATTCCAGTCACAGATTGGTCAAAACTTGGAAGCATACGTAGATGATATGGTAATCAAAAGCAGAACGGAGAAAGAGCTACTAGCTGATATTGCCGAAACGTTTGATAACCTTCGGAGAATCAACATGAAGTTATATCCTAAAAAATGTTCCTTCGGCGTAAAAGAAGGGAAATTCCTGGGATACATGGTAACCTCAGAAGGGATCAGGGCGAATCCTAAGAAAACTAGGGCAATTGCCGATATGCAATCACCAAAATCACTCAAAGAAATGCAAAGTTTGAGTGGCAAACTCGCCGCCTTGAATCGTTTTTTGTCCAAGTCAGTCGAGAGGTCCTTACCTTTCTTTGAGACTCTTAAAAACATCACCAAAGAAAACAAAGATGAATACCGATGGACAGAAGGGGCCGAAGTAGCTTTCCAAGAAATGAAAAGGATGATCCTGGAGCTCCCTTGTTTGACAACAGCAAAACCGAAAGAAGACCTGTATTTGTACCTAGCGGCAACTAAAGAAGCAATGAGTGGAGTAATGCTTGTAGAAAGAGAAGGAAGGCAGGTTCCGGTACATTACTTGAGCCGAACACTGCATGAGGCCGAAAAGAAATATGCTCCGGTGGAAAAGTTGGCTTTGGCTCTCCTACACCTGGGTTGAGACGATATTTCAAAGCTCATCCCATAAAAGTCATAACCGACCAACCTATCAAACAAATACTAAGTAAAGCAGAAGCATCCGGACGACTAGCCAAATACACCGTGGAACTGGGAGCTTACAATATCACATATGTATCACGAACGCAGTCAAAGGGCAAGTTTTAGCTGATTTCATAAAAGAAATACCCATCGGTCAGGCCGATCAGAATCCGAAAGGGAAGGGCATGGAGGTATATGACATCCATCAATCAGAAGATTGGATACTATATACTGACAGAGCTTCTAGTAAAAAGGGCACCAGTGCAGGTTTAGTGCTAATTAGCCCGGACAAAGAAGAATATACGTATGCCTTACGGTTGAACTTTGACGCCACTAACAATGGAGCGGAATACGAAGCGTTACTGGCCGGGTTAAGGATTGCGAGAAAAATGCAGATAAAAGCACTAGACGTACGGGTAGACTCAAATTGGTAGCAAGTCAAATCAATGGAGATTTCACAGCATATACGGAGAGCATGACGAAGTACCTAACCAAAGCCAAAGAGTACATCGCCTGCTTCGACCGTTTCAAGATAAAAAATATCCCAAGAGCGCAAAATTAAAAAGCCAATATACTGAGCAAACTGGCATCCGTGGCATTCGACCATCCGACAAAAGAACTCCTGGTAGAAGTGTTGGAAAAACCATCAACCGAAGAGGAAACCATTAATGCAATAGTGGAAGAAGAAGAAGAGAACTGGACATCGCCAATCATCCGATGCCTAAAAGAAGGGATCTGGCCGGAAGACCAAAACGAAGCCCGAGCCCTTCGGATAAAAATAAGCCACTACACTATAATAGATGATGTACTATTTAAAAAGTCATACCTAGGTCCGATGTTAAGGTGTGTAGGACCCCTCCAAGCCAACTATGTGATTCGAGAAGTTCACGAAGGGGCATGCGGAATGCACTCCGGACCACGATCCGTTGTGGCTAAACTAATGAGACAAGGATATTATTGGCCAACCATGCATCGAGACTCTAGAGAGGTGATCCAAAAATGTGACTCATGCCAGATACATGCACCGGTTCCCAAGTTACCAAAAACCGTGTTGACCTCCGTGATGGCACCATGGCCGTTCTATCAATGGGCAATGGACGTGCTAGGACCTCTACCCGAAGCACCAGGAAAGGTTAAATATGTCATTGTAGCAGTAGACTATTTTACAAAATGGATGGAGGCTAAACCATTGGCCAAGACAACCGGCAAAGAAGTGAAAAAGTTCGTGTGGGACAACATAGTCTGCAGGTTCGGACTGCCAAAGGTGATTGTCACGGACAACGGAAGCAACTTTATTGGCGATTGATAACTCTCTAATTATACATATTCTTTGAGCATTATATTATATGTTTTATGATCATTTGATGTGAACTTTTGGTACTTAATAGCATAAAATGAATGCATGTTCACTCTCGGATGATCTGAGCATGATACATCACAAAACCTAATATTTCGCCACTTGAAGTAAATAAATAAGAAGTCTTCCATGATTAGCTTTTCATGCAAGCCAAGTGCGCCGGTTTTCCAGTCATGTGCGCCGCACTTACCTCTCAGTCAAAGGAAGTCAATATATAATATTTAAATAAAGTGCGCCGGTCTTACAAAGAAAGTGCGCCGTACTTCCTCTGCATTTATGAAACTTTGGCGCCAAGAAAATAAGAAAGTGCGCCGCACTTACAAAGCATGTGCGCCGTACTTCGCCTATCAGAATGCCTATAAATAGAACTCATTTGCAAGCATTTGAACTCTCCACCCTATAACCAATTTCACTAAGTTAAGGTCTAAAGTAATACGTGATCCAGAGCCATTTGCAGGGGTGAACGAATCAGAACAGGGGGTGTTAGATACTTGTTGGTGTCGAATTCTTGGTTACTTGTGACACTTGTGTAATCATTTGAACAATCCAATCTGTATGTCTCTTGTTTACTATTTACTCACTTCTGTTGTTATGAACTCATTAGCTGTGAGAGGCTAAACCTCTTGTGATTGCTTGGATATGCGAATAAAATAAAGCGACTTATGATTATGTTTTGATCTCTACCAATTTCAAGTTTATATTGTGAACTATTTCATCTCTAGTCTTATTATGTTTATTTGTTGAAACTGGTTGAATATAATATGTTGGGATAGGTCAAAAAAACCAACGTGTTAAACGCAATTCTAGGAACTTGTCTGCGTTACTAGTCTTTGAAAGGAGAAATCCACTTAGAAGATTCAATAATAATCTAGACTTGATATGAAATACTATTTCGAGAGAAATCACTTAATGGGTAGATATGAATCTTGAATTGAACCTACGAGTTATGAAATTACTCTTTTGACGAAAATAGCTTTCTTATAAATTGTGCTCCTTTATCAAACTGAGATCAAACATAAGCATTGTTACTTGATTATCTAAGCTATCCAAGCAATCATTTGTTTTAATATTTTAATTCCTCATATTACCATAATCGTTACTTGTCTTGTTTTACTAATTATTTATACTTAATCCGAATGAACTAAGTCCCTGTGGATATGACCTGGTCTTACCTTAATCTAATACTACCAACGGGGGTTATACTTTACCCGTGTGTTTGGTTTATTAAAATCGGTGAAACTAGTATTATAAATTTAAAGCTTTCCTTACACATCAAAGTTTTTGGCGCTGCTGCCGGGGACTTAAATCTAGTCCTTAAGTATTTTCAAAGTAAAATTAGTAAACAAAACCAAAAATTTCTTCAAAAACCAGATCGCTCTGTTCTTCTGTTGCAGAAAGCACGCCGCACAAATACACTTGTGCGCCGCACTTATACACAAAACACACACATACCGCCATACTTGTCACCAAGTACGACGCACTTACTTCAATCCGTAACGTTTTTCTTAAAATTCACAAACCTTTTCATAAAACCCAAAAAGAATCATCTTTTTCACCATCTTCTGAGATTAATATTCTCAGTAAAAATAACACCGCCGTACTTGTCACCAAGTACGCCACACAAAGCAATTTCACACAAGTAAGCCGCACACTATTCCGTGTACGCCGCACTCACTTACTCAGAAAACGAAATTTGTCAAACTGATTTAAATTTCGCTCTATATCTTTGAATGCACACTCGTTCAGCTGAAACTGAACCCATTTCACCTCTATCCGAACCTGAGAGAACTTTAAACAAAAGAAAACGTAATAACAAAAGAGTTCCTTTTTCTCAAAAAGACGAAAGACCTGAACAACCTCGTGTTCACCACACACCTGTTGACGATATCTCGAATTTCAGATTTTTCATCAAATTAATCCAAATTTATGATCCAATGGATGACGCTGACAATAAGCCAATGTGGGCCAACGATCGTATCGTTGCACCTACCCCTGGACCAGCTATTACCATTCCTGAAACCGCAAATGAATTTACAATCAAAGGAAATCACTTAACTCTTGTCAAGGAAAACCAATTTGATGGCCGAATTAAAACTGATCCTCACAAACACATTCATGAATTTCAAAGCGTATGCGATATGTTCAAATACGGAGCTACCAAAACTGAAGCGGTAAGACTCATGATGTTTCCTCTATCTTTAACGGGAGAAGCTAAAACTTGACTTGATGAACTCGATGAAGGAACCATTGAATCATGGGACGAACTTCGTACTGCTTTCGTTAGTAGATATTTCCCTCCAGCTCTATTTGATAAACTTCTCGGAGAAATCCGAGGGTTCTCACAACATGAACGTGAAAATCTCACCGAAGCATGGCTTCGAATGAAAGAACTGCTAAGAAACTGTCATGGACACGGTTTGACAAAAGGCAATATAATCAAAATCTTTGACCACGGTCTTGATGAAATAACTCAAGAAGCTTTAAACGATGCAGCCGGTGGTATATTCCTCTATAAAACACCAAATCAAGCGTATCAACTCCTTGAAGACAAAGTCTTACTTAAACTAGATTGGGCAAAAGAACAAAAACCAAAAACTTCTCTTCGTAAAACTATTGCTTTCGCTGATGAAGGCAGTAGTAATTCTGATACTAACAAAATCATGGCAAGAATGGATGCCATGGCAATTAAAATGGATGCTCAATACAAAGAGATAAAAGAACAACGTGAAAGTTGTAATCATTGTGGCGGAAACCATGCTACCGCAAATTGCAGCGATGATGACACACCTATGTCACGTGAAGAAGAAGCTAAATTTATGAACACAATTAGACGCACCCGTTACTATGAGAACTATCGTGATCGTGATCGTGACCGTGAACGTGAACGATGGAGACCTAGTGCGAAAAACGAATATAACCAAGAACCTTACAAACGGACAAACACTGATGAAAAACCAGACGTGTAAAAACAATTGGATGATTTCATTAAAGCACAAAAATCAACAAACCTTTTTGTGAAAGACACATTTATGGACCTAAAAGATAAACTTGAGTCCGCTACTCGAAATCACCAAGCCTCAATGCAAAATTTGGAAGCCAAATTCGACAGATTTGCTGAAAAGCAGTCAGGTCGAGCTTCTGGATCTCTTCCTAGTAACACTCAACCTAATCCTAAAAACAAACCTTATCAACCACCGCAAGCTAGACATGAGCATGTGAATGCAATTACCACAAGAAATGGTACTTCTTATGATCCACCACACGATCCTAGTCAAACTCAACAACCTGTTGAAGTTTTTACTGATGATGAAGAAAAGGATGAACTTGTTCCTCGAAAGGAAACTATAACTACTGAAATACCAGTACCTAAACCCTACAAACCAAGAATTCCATACCCTCAACGCTTAAGAAAAGAAAAATGGAAGCTCAGTATGGAAAATTTCTTGACATAATTCGAGCTGTTTGAATTAATGTCTCTCTTGTTGACGTTTTAGCGTGAATGCCCAACTATGGGAAATTTCTTAAAGAACTTGTTAGTAACAAAAGCAAGCTCGAACAAATTTCAGCAACTTTCCTTGATGAAGAATGTTCAGCTATCGTTCAGAACAAAATTCCACCAAAACTCGGAGACCCAGGAAGTTTCCTGATTCCTTGTACTTTCAGTAAAACATTTTCATGCAATGCTTTAGCCGATCTTGGCGCTAGAATTAATCTGATGCCATATTCTCTCTATGCTAAATTATCCATTGAAACTCTTAAACCAACCAAGATGAGTGTTAGGTTAGCTGACTGATCTTTCCAATATCCTGTTGGAATCGCTGAAAACATGTTAGTTGAAGTTGTAAAATCACCTTTCTAGTTGATTTCGTTATCCTAGAAATGGAGGAAGATAGCAAGGTACCCCTAATCTTAGGAAGTCCTTTTCTCCATATAGCCGATGCAATGATTCAAGTTAAACAGAAACAACTCAATTTAGGAGTTGGCAAAGAAAGAATGATTTTCTCCATAGATAAGGCTATGAAACACTCTTATTCTAATGATGACACATGCTTTAGAATTGATGTTATCGATGAAGTTCTTGAAGAAGATTTTGATGAACTGCTAAATGAATTTAATGAATTACTATACTCAGTCGATGGAACAATTCTTGAACACGAAGTTATGGCTGAATATGATCAATTCATGGCTATGACTGTCGAAGATAAAAATGAAAGTTCCGATGATGAGGATAATAATGAAGAAGAACCATCATTTGAGAAAATAAGCTTTGACATCGAACACAGAGTTAGAAATTCTATTGAAGCACCACCAACTGATCTAATTCTCAAACCATTATCAGACCATCTGGAATATGCTTTCTTAGAAGGAGAATCATTACTTCCAGTCATAATTTCATCTAAACTCTCTGATAAGAAAAAAATAAAATTGATTTCAGTTCTCAAAAACCACAAAAGAGCCTTTGCTTGGAAAACTAGTGACATACCTGGAATTTGTTCATCCTTCTGTAAACACAAAATTCAGTTAACGGATGATAAGAAACCAGTGGTTCAAAAGCAATGAAGACTCAATCCAAATATGAAAGAAGTTGTCAAGAAGGAAGTTGTTAAACTCCTTGACTCAGGAATCATCTACCTTATAGCAGACAGCCAATGGGTAAGTCCTATTCATTGTGTACCTAAGAAAGGTGGTATAACAGTAGTAACAAATGAAAATGACAAACTTGTCACAACTAGAATTGTCACTGGTTGGTGCGTATGTATTGACTATCGAAAATTAAATGAAGCTACCGCAAAAGATCACTTTCCTCTCCCATTCATGGACCAAATGTTAGAAAGAATAGCAGGAAATGAATATTTCTGTTTTCTAGATGGATTTTCTGGTTATTTCCAAATACCAATCGATCAAATGGATCAAGAAAAAACAACATTTACATGTCCTTTCGGAACCTTTGCTTATCGACGTATGCCCTTTGGCTTATGTAATGCACCTGCTACTTTTCAAAGGTGTATGATAGCAATTTTTCATGATATGATTGAAGAATCCGTGGAAGTTTTCATGGATGATTTTTCAGTCTTTGGAAATTCTTTTGATAAATGCCTAAGTAATTTAGATAAAATGCTTCAACGTTGCGAAGACGCAAATCTTGTGCTTAATTGGGAAAAATGCCACTTCATGGTCAAAGAAGGTATTGTGCTCGGACATAAAGTGTCAGGAGTAGGACTTGAAGTTGACAAAGCAAAAATTGATGTAATCTCGAAACTTCCACCTCCTACTAATGTAAAAGGAATTAGAAGCTTTTTAGGACATGCAGGATTCTATCGACGATTTATTAAAGATTTCTCAAAAATCGCTCGACCTTTAACTAAACTTCTAGAAAAGGACGTTTCCTTTGAATTCGATGACGAATGTCAAAAAGCTTTCGATTCTCTTAAAGAAAAACTCACATGCACACCAATTATAATAAGTCCAAATTGGAATTTACCATTTGAATTAATGTGCGATGCAAGCGATTTTGCAGTCGGAACTGTTTTAGGACAAAAAGATGGTAGACATTTCCATCCTATTTACTTTTTTTTAGCAAAACACTTAACGCTGCTCAACAGAACTATACGGTTACTGAAAAAGAACTTATGGCCATTGTATTTGCATTCGATAAATTCCGAGCATATCTAGTTCTATCTAAAACTGTGATCTATACAGATCATTCCGCTCTCAAATATCTATTTAAAAAGCAAGATGCTAAACCACGTCTCATCGTTGGATTTTGCTTTTACAAGAATTTGATATAGAAATCAAAGATAAAAAAGGTGTTGAAAATGTAGCCGCCGATCATTTGTCTCGTTTAGAAAATGAAGACGAAGAAATAGAAATTGAAATAGATGATAATTTTCCCGATGAAACTCTTAATGCAATTAGTTCTCCAGACACGCCTTGGTTCACAGACCTTGCAAACTATCTGGCGGGGGATATATTACAAAAGGGAATGACTCACCAAGAGAAAAGAAAATTCTTCTCAGATGTAAAGAAATATTTTTGGGATGAACCATACTTATTCAAAATTTGCCCTGACGGAATAATCCGTAGATGTGTCTCTGGACCTGAAACTCGTGCTATTCTTGATAAATGTCACCATGGACTTACCGGTGGACATTATGGTGATACCGCTACCGCTAAAAAAGTATTTGAATCCAGATTCTATTGGCCAACAATTCTGAAAGAAGCACATACTCTAGTTCGCCTTTGCGAAGCATGTCAGAAAACTGGAAACATTTCTAAAAAGGATGAAATGCCCATGAATTACATTCAAGTTTGTGAAATTTTTGACATCTGGGGTATAGACTTTATGGGACCCTTTCCTAAATCATCGAAATTCGAATACATCCTAGTTGCTGTCGACTATGTCTCAAAATGGGCAGAAGCCCAAGCTCTTCAAACAAATGATGCCAAAGTTGTTATAACATTTCTTAAGAAACTATTCTGTCGTTTTAGAATACCAAAAGCTCTAATTAGCGACAGAGGCACTCATTTTTGCAACAAATTAATGGAAAAGTTATGAAAAGATATGGAGTTAACCATCGATTCTCTACATCATATCACCCTCAAACTAGTGGTCAAGTTGAAAATACTAATAGAGCTCTTAAAAGAATACTTGAAAAAACAGTTAAAGAAAATCCTGCTGTTTGGTCAAGAAAATTAGATGATGCTCTATGGGCCTTTAGGACTGCTTATAAAACTCCAACTGGAACAAAACCATACAAATTAATATATCGTAAAGCATGCCACCTACCATTTGAATTAGAACACCGTGCATACTGGGCACTTAAAAATTGTAACCTAGATTTAATTGCAGCCGGTGAAAAACGAATGTTTCAACTTCATGAATTAGACGAACTACGCTTTTATGCTTATGAAAACTCTCGGCTTTATAAAGAAAAAACTAAAGTTTGGCATGATAGGAAATTAAAAATGAGAAAAGAATTCAAGAAAGGAATAATGTCCTCCTTTTTCAATCAAAGTTCAAAATCAAACAACCAAAACTTACAAGCCGTTGGGTTGGACCTTATATTGTTAAACACCAATATCCATCCGGATATGTTGAATTATACGGACTTGACGATAAAAGTTTTATAGTCAATGGTCACAGGCTTAAATTATACCATGAGGAAGAAAGTTTTAACGATAGAAGGGAAGAATCAACACCTTTCTTCCCAAACGACTAAATCACCATAATCACATGAGTCGAGCTATAGATTCTGAAATTAGCGCTTGGCGGGAGGCAACCCATTTCATTTTATTTTCTTTTTCAACTTATTTAATTAAAACTTTGTTTAAACCACACTGTAAATCTTAAGTATGGAGGTAAAAAAGGAAAAATATAAAAAAAAATATAAAACCCACAAAACCAAAAATATTTTCCATTTTTGTGTGTTTGTTTTTATCTTTTTTGCAGATTATTATGAAGACCACATTTGGGAAGCACAGCTCTTCATGCTTTCTCATTTAACCTGGGAAGTTACTCTCTTTATCTACAAATATTTTTCCTATTTTTATATCCAGTTATTAACATTGAGGGCAATGTTCAACTTGAGTATGGGGGGAGTCAAATAGTAAAAATATTTATTTCACAAAACCGATTAAATGACTAAACCATTTCTCCCTACTAAAAACTTAAAAATTATATGTTTTCACAAGTTATTAAGACAAATCCACTTGGATTGACACTATAGCTAAACACAATTTCATTCACCACAAATGGGAGATAATTATAAGCCTTTATAAGTGTATATCTGCTACACTTTCTCCAAACATATGAGTGAGCCGACGATTTAAATTAGCTCTAGAACTTGCACCTGCGGAGATTTTCATTGAATATGGGATTGAGACTACGACTGGAATGGAATTCTTATACATCAATAACGAATGCCGCAGTGAGATTGCATTTTTTATGCTTTATAGACAATTTTATATGATATTGAGGCAAAACTTAGGATTTACACCAAAAAACCATCTTATGAAATCATAATCTAGTTGACTACACTGGTCACTTGTACATTCAAGAAATTAACCTTCTAGCGCTCATTTTAGTGCTATTACCACTTAGAACAACATGCTGAGCCTAAACCTTTTCCTTATTCTTAAACCAAATTACTTATGCTCAAAATGAATGAAGATTGATTGATTATCACTGCGAAATGAGAATATTATGAAAGCAAGAAAAGTAATGAGAAATGTTGAAAGAGAAAAAGAATCAAAAGAATTTATGAATGATGAGAAAATTAAGAAAGAAAAAGAAAATTATTATGTTGGAATAAAAGATCCTTGCATATTGATGATCAGCAGCTGCTTAGTATATTCTTCTACAAATCCTACAAGAAACAACAAGAAAAATTATCCATGCCTTGCTCATACCCTTAATCCCTAAGCCAACCTGAAAAAGTCCTCAATGATATCATTGTCTGGTGCTTACGCCTTGTCGGAGTTGTCTTTGTGTTTTATGCAAGCCTATTGTAGCTATTTAGTCGTGTCTGTGCAAATATTGAGTGAACTTAACCCTATTCGAGTGAATTGTGTGAATCATTTAAAATAATCCTTCGTGAGGTGTTTTTAGTTATGTCTCAATGCCTTTCTAGCAAAATAATAAATCTGATAATATATCTCCATGATAACAAAACAAATTGAATTTTCTCGCTTGATTGCTTGAGGGCAAGCAATAGCTAAGTGTGGAGGTATTTGATAACGCTCTAATTATACATATTCCTTGAGCATTATATTATATGTTTTATGATCATTTGATGTGAACTTTTGGTACTTAATAGCATAAAATGAATGCAGGTTCACTCTCGGATGATCTGAGCATGATACATCACAAAACCTAATATTTCGCCACTTGAAGTAAATAAATAAGAAGTCTTCCATGATTAGCTTTTCATGCAAGCCAAGTGCGCCGGTTTTCCAGTCATGTGCGCCGCACTTACCTCTCGGTCAAAGGAAGTCAATATATAATATTTAAATAAAGTGCGCCGGTCTTACAAAGAAAGTGCGCCATACTTCCTCTGCATTTATGAAATTTGGCGCCAAGAAAAGAAGAAAGTGCGCCGCACTTACAAAGCATGTGCGCCGTACTTCACCTATCAGAATGCCTATAAATAGAGCTCATTTGCAAGCATTTGAACTCTCCACCCTATAACCAATTTCACTAAGTTAAGGTCTAAAGTAATACGTGATCCAGAGCCATTTGCAGGGGTGAACGAATCAGAACAGGGGGTGTTAGATACTTGTTGGTGTCGAATTCTTGGTTACTTGTGACACTTGTGTAATCATTTGATCAATCCAATCTGTATGTCTCTTGTTTACTATTTACTCACTTCTGTTGTTATGAACTCATTAGCCGTGAGAGGCTAAACCTCTTGTGATTGCTTGGATATATGAATATAATAAAGCGACTTATGATTATATTTTGATCTCTACCAATTTCAAGTTTATATTGTGAACTATTTCATCTCTAGTCTTATTATGTTTATTTGTTGAAACTGGTTGAATATAATATGTTGGGATAGGTCGAAAGAACCAATGTGTTAAATGCAATTCTAGGAACTTGTCTGCGTTACTAGTCTTTGAAAGGAGAAATCCACTTAGAAGATTCAATAATAATCTAGACTTGATATGAAATACTATTTCGAGAGAAATCACTTAATGAGTAGATATGAATCTTGAATTGAACCTACGAGTTATGAAATTGCTCTTTTGATGAAAATAGCTTTCTTATAAGTTGTGCTCCTTTATCAAACTGAGATCAAACATAAGCATTGTTACTTGATTATCTAAGCTATCCAAGCAATCATTTGTTTTAATATTTTAATTCCTCATATTACCATAATCGTTACTTGTCTTGTTTTACTAATTATTTATACTTAATCCGAACGAACTAAGTCCCTGTGGATACGACCTGGTCTTACCTTAATCTAATACTACCAACGAAGGTTATACTTTACCCGAGTGTTTGGTTTATTAAAATCGGTGAAACTAGTATTATAAATTTAAAGCTTTCCTTACACATCAGCGATCCATTCAAAAGTTGGTGTGAAAGGTTGAATATCACTCAGATTAACACAGCCGTAGCCCAGCCTCAAGCCAACGGACTAGTAGAAAGGGCCAACAAAAGCTTGATGAAAGGATTCAAATCGAGGCTGGGCAGAGAAAGAGCCGGATGGGTCGATGAATTACCAAATGTGTTATGGGCATTTCGCACCACCCTGAAAACCAGTAACGGAGAAACCCCTTTTAGCCTGACATACGGAAGTGAAGCGGTCTTCCGGCTGAAATTGGCATGCCTACCTTCCGTACCATGATGGCAAATGCTGAAAACAATGATGAAGAGATTAACCTGAACTTGGATCTACTGCAAGAACGGAGGGAGATGGCAGTAATAAAGGAAGCAAAGTACAAGAAAAAGGTGGAACAGTACTACAACCGAAGGGTGCGACCCGAATCGTTCAATGTAGGAGATTTTGTGTACCAGAAGAACGAAGCCAGCAGAGTGGAAGATCAAGGAAAACTAGGACCGAACTGGGAAGGTCCGTATCGGATAGTGGAAGCTTATCAGCACGGCACCTACAAGCTCCAGACCATGGACGAGGTGGAAGTACCACAAACTTGGCATGCAATTAATCTTAAGAAATGTTTCATGTAATCGTGATGACCGAAAGACTCGTTGTAAGGCTCATAGAAGCCCTTTCTTATTTCTAATAAAAACCTAATGAAGCTGTCCCCCAGACAAAGGGAAGCTACCTTTTGCCGAATTATATTGTTAAAAGCTACTAACAAAACAACTAAGGCCAAGAGCCGAACGACAAATGACTACAGCCAAGAGCCGAAGGGTGCAAGACGTCCAAAATGGCTCACACCCCAAGAGGGTAGCCACTAAACAACTACGGCCAAGAGCCGAAGGGCGCAAGACGTCCGAAATGGCTCACACCCCAAGAGGGTAGCCACTAAAAAACTACGGCCAAGAGCCGAAGGGCGCAAGACGTCCGAAATGGCTCACACCCTAGGAGGGTAGCAACTAAACAACTACGGCCAAGCGCCAAAGGGCGTAAGACGTCCGAAACGACTCACACCCCAAGAGGGTAAGCCACTAAACGACTACGGCCAAGCGCCGAAGGGCGCACTACGTCCGAAACGGCTCACACCCCAAGAGGGTAAACACTAAACGACTATGACCAAGCGTCGAAGGGCGCAATCTGCCCAAATCAATTTACACCCCAGGAGGATGCTAGCACACAACTAAGGCCAAATGCTGAAAGGCACCAGCTACCCCTAACAATTGACACTTCGGAATTCAATAATAAAAAAATAAAAAAATATAATAAATAAAAGAAAAAGAGACAGGTTCACACACATAAAAAAAAGGAGAGGGATAAGATAATATTTATATTTCATAAAGTCCGAAGACCATTACATCAGATGTTCCAAATGGCCATCAAGACCTTACATTACAAAAAAGAAATAAGTAAGGGAACATCACAAAAAGACCGGGATACCTCGCCCAATGATCAAAATGGAGATACCCTTGCAAACAAAGAACCCTAAAATTGTTCAAACTATTACAAATAATTTCCATATGGCCGCAGCGGCCCAACGTCAACCATCAGATCAAAGAAAAACAAAGTTAATATAAGCTTCACTTAGAATCCGCAATACCTTAATCCATAGTCAAAATGGAGGTATACGAACCCTAACAGGGACCAAATCCTTCAAGCAAAAACACTAGACAAAGGCCGAAGCATCTTGAGCTGGGGAGTCCTGAGCAGATTGGTTTTCAATAGAAGCTTCGACGACCGGCTCAGACGTTGTACCGGTAGGCTCAACGGAAGCAATAGTCTCTTCAATAGCTTGGACAGGAGCAGGGTCAGGAAGAATCTCCATCAGGTCTTTGAAGGTTCGGCGGCATGTCTTGCGGATCTTCTGGACGTACGGATATTCCTTGGTGAACAATTGATCGTACATAGGCTGATACTTCTCTTCAGCATCCATATCAAGGCCCTCCACATCCTCCAGCAATTTCGCCACCTCCTCCAGTTTTCTTCCTAAATTTACCCCATCTAAAAACCCAGACTGAGAATACAGGTTGAATGGTTCGGCCAGGGCTTGCTTATATTCATGACTACCCAGCAGGCGACGAACCATCTCCGAAATAAACTCGTTCACGATCCTGTTACGGTCAATCTCTGCATTACCAGCCGAGATGGCCAAATCCTGCTTCTCTTTCCGGAGTTCCTGACAAGCCATCTCTTCGTCACTCAGTAACAACCTTGTCTTCTTCAGCTCGGCCTCTAAGGAGCGGATTTTCTCCGCTTGATCAGCCGAAACTTTCCTCCACTCCTCTTTCTCAGTCTCCAGCCCAGATAACCTATCCTTCAAACCTGACTCCCTCGTCGAGCAACCAGCGTGCTCCAGACGCAGCTTCTTCAACTCCTCTGGATCTTTACCAACACACTCCGCATGCTCATCCTTTACCTTCTTCAACTCTGCCGCCATGTCACTAAACCTCTTCCAGTTATCCGCAAAACTTTTTTCACAAACTTTGTGAGTATCAGTTAGCTTTTGGTGATCACCAAGAAGAGCCTCGTGGCGAAAAACAAGATCCGCTTGAGCCGTGGCACTCTTCCCCAACAATAACCAAGCTCGCTGAACGGCTTCACTGTCCTTATGAGCATCCAAGTACTTTTCCTCACCCGGAGTGGCCAAATTAATCATCATATCCCTGCAAACGGTAGAGTTATTCATCCCCGTACCACTCTTCACTGACCACTCTGGAACAAACGGTGCATCGGAAGTGTCATCCTCATCATACCCCTCAATATCAACCTCAGCGTCCTCTTCAACAACCGCTTCCTTGCCCGAGCGGGAAGAAGTACCCTTTGAACCACCTAAAATACCAAACAGAACGTGAACAGTTAGAAAATGTAAACATACAAAAAAAAATTAAAAAAAAAAAAAAAAAAAAAAAAAAAAAAAAAAAAAAAAAAAAAAAAAAAAAAAAAAAAAAAAAAAAAAAAAAAAAAAAAAAAAAAAAAAACCTTAAACCATTCCTATTACATACCAGCTTCAGAACCTCCGGCCTGGCCACTCCCTCCTTCATCCCCAGCAGATGATATATCCTTCGGAGGAACCGATCGGATAAGGGTCGGACGAGGAACGCTCTCAGCAGTATCCAAGTCTATGACCGAAGTATCGGCAACCAACTTGCTCCTCTTCTGAACACGAGAAGAAATACCTCCACCGGGCCTCTTGCCCTGAAGCTGAGATTTAGGACCTCCGGCAGCCCCTGAGGATTTCTTCGGACCCAACCTGGCGGCTTGCTCCTTCTTTTTGTCCTTAGCCGCTAAAACCTTCTCACTCGGAACCTCAACCTTCCTTAACTCATCGCTCTTCTCAGGAACCTCAGCATTTGAATCCAGCGGCTTGACGATATGCATCTCACGGACATGACCCTCCGGGTATTTGTCTCCCTTCACCATGCTAGCACCTTTGCGCAACGAGGGTTTCTTCAGATAATCCGACATGGTGACACCTACGAACAAACAAATTCCACAATAAAACACAAGAATAATAATAACAATAACAATAATAAAGAATGACTTATACACATGTAGAACTCAAGACAAAGGCTATACCCCTCCCCTGTTCGTCCCTCAGTGCCGCCCGGTAACCTGGAAACTCCCAATGAGAAGACAAACCCAAAGCATATAAAAATCCGTGCGGGATCTGAAGGGGCTCAATAATAGTCTCTGCTAGCCTTTCGGCATGAGTAATGTCGAATTCCCCTTTAGGAAAAGGATCTGAAACATCCGAATCATGATGCCTCCAAGGCATAGCGAACGGAATTGCACGTCTATCAATCAGAAAGAATTGATGTTTCCAACCCTTCAGGCAGGAAGGAAAATCGCCGAAACAAACTTTCCTATCCGCATGGACACGTTTCTCAAAAGAAAACCAACAGCCCTGTTTGCTAAGTTTGTAAAACACTCTGAATAACGGGGCGGTGGGAGTAATATGCATGCTTCGAGAATACACCTCGAAAAGTGTAACACGATGCATACCGAGCGGAACTAATTGAGAAATATGAACTTTGAAATATTTGATGACATCCAAAAGGAATGAAGAGAAAGGAACAGTGAGACCCCCCTCAAAGAAATATTATGCGTATAGACCAATGGCATCGTCCGGAAGTTGATTCATCGTCATGTCTTTCGGAGTAACCCGCGGATGCAAATCTTTAGGTATTCCGAAAGACTCAACTATGGCGAGAACATTCGAATCATCCATAGTAGACTTCCTCTTAAGAATATCCATCTTAACATGAGGATCGTCCGGAATTGAAATATCTTCGTAGTCAGCCGAAGCGGTGGATTCCGACATAATATATCCGGAGCAAGGAGAGGTATAGCCAAAACAAATAAAAACTAAAGAAGATGGGCACCACGGAACAAGACGTACCTCGTAAAGATGAAATAAACAAACTAGCGCACCGGAATATTGTTCGGAATACGGACGAGAAAGTTGTCAGAAATATGTGTGAAACTAGAGAGAGAAATTACAGTGGTAAAAATGAAATCAAATGCGCAATTTATAGGCNTAATATATCCGGAGCAAGGAGAGGTATAGCCAAAACAAATAAAAACTAAAGAAGATGGGCACCACGGAACAAGACGTACCTCGTAAAGATGAAATAAACAAACTAGCGCACCGGAATATTGTTCGGAATACGGACGAGAAAGTTGTCAGAAATATGTGTGAAACTAGAGAGAGAAATTACAGTGGTAAAAATGAAATCAAATGCGCAATTTATAGGCGAAAAAGGAAGGACGCGAAACATCGCGTCTGTCAGATGGTATACGTGGCATCATCTAATCCACACGATCAAAAGACGCGTATACGTATCCAAATCTCAAAGGCGCAGTAAAAAGGCGGCGCTCCTTAAACGACAAACAATTATCACTTTTGACGTTTTGTACATAAAACCCAACCCGACAAAACAACTATTACGTAACCTCCGGAAACATCGAAACAACAACTTTTAAGTATCACACCATTGGCATAACCAATACTATGATACTGGGGGGGACATGTTGGCGTATGTGTCCGAAGGACCCACGCCGAACGGACCAGATCATAAATCCGAAGGACTCTATAAATCCTATAGGTTCCATAAGTCCGAAGGATTCATTCATCCGGACTAACGGTAAATACCAAGCCTAAGGACAGATAGTACAGAGAGTACACGATAGTGGAGCAAAAGCAATGTGCACAACAAGGAGTTGTACAGACCAGCCTGGCAGCTCACGATAAAGACAAAAATAGTAGCCTATTTAAGGAAGAGGAATCTTCATTCTAGGGTAACTAATTCTCTCGCTCTCTACACTTTCATTTATGTTTTATCTCTCTAAAACACATACTTACTCTCACGCCGGAGGTTGGTCCTGGGATAAAACCCGGGGCGAGACTATCGGACGTGTCTGTTTTACAGATATCCGAAGGTTCTTAAAACCACTCATAGGAACTGAAGATAATCCGAAGGACCTAAGATAGTCCGAAGGATCTCTTTTGCTTGTTAGGGGTAGACGCAAGATTTTACCTCAACACCACTAGAAAAAGGGCGATACCAATGGATTTACCAACAGAAACATATCCATTTTAAGTACCAACAGAGTTACCAACGGATTCTGACACGTACTAACACAAGATATTCCATCTATAATCCTTCACTAAATACTATCTCTGATGGATTAGCGACAGAATAGAGACTCCATATAGTATATCTACAATTCATCTTTCAAAATATAAGATACAATAAAACAACTGAAACATCAAAATATGAAAATACGACTCTTCAGAAATTTCGATACATGAAAGATCAAAAAATTGTCTCTAGTTAAGCTTAAAACCATTTGTTGTGGTCAAGATGTGTATTAGCTTATACGACGACACAAAGTGATTCCATCACCCACCGGAAGCTGGCAAATCTCGACCCTTGAATCTGCAGCCAATGCTTTGTCGAGTTCCAAAACAGAATCTCGGTAATATATAACATATTTCCTGAGTGGTGAATCTGTTGGGGCCACGAAAGACCCGTTCCAAAGAGTGTTATCATAGCAAATCACACCGCCGACTTGGACAAGATCAATTAGTCTTTTGTGATAGTTAAGGTAGTTCTTTATCAGCATCCGCAAATATAAAATCAAATGATTCATGGAAAGTAACATCGTCTAGCGTCTACCATTTGGTCAAGAAGAGGAAAAGCAAGGCCTTCACTACAATCAATCTGGTGACCAACACCGCCTTTCTCAATAATTGGAAGACCAATTTCGTAATTTCACGGTTTATGTCCAAAGCCAATATTTTTCCATCCACTGGGAGAGCGTGGGCAGTAGGCAGAAGTGAATAACCAGTGTAAACACTAATTTCCATTGTGTTCTTAGCATTTCTGAGCTTCAGTAGTAAAATTAAATATTGTCCTTCATCCGCAGATGTCATCATTAGATTCCTACATTTCACATGATGAGGAAAACATTAAGCATAAAGAAATGCACCTTGAGTGCTTATCATTTAGAACGTAACAAAGATTAGATCAATGAAACTCCTAAGCATAACATGTAGTAGCTGACGAAATAAGAACTTACCAAGGGTGTTTAGCAGTAACCTCACGTAGCTCTTTCATGGTTGAGACTCTCTCGGGTAAACACTTGTTTCAAGAATGTATTGATAAAAGAGCATCACTTTGAAGTAGACTCTTGTGCCCAACTTCCTGATGTTTTGCTGGTTAAAGTTTAATTCTATGACTTGGCAAACCAGAGTTGACAACATTGGTAGTGAGTCGGTAGTATTTCAAAATTGAAAGGAATACAAATCTTTTGAAATTGTTTTGTTATACTACACTATTATCGAATTCATACTGAAAGTACAGGTTGAAGAAAACAGAAGGCCAAAGTGTGTGACACTATACAAAATAAGTGGTGGCATCTTAACAACAATAACGCACACATAGCAAAAAATGCAACACATAAATACCGAATCTACTATATTATATGCTTTAGCTATAACATATGTTTGCATCCTTTATATTCATAACGGGTTCGTTTGGACTTCATTATGGGTAACCCTAACCGTATCGAAGGTGAATATGGAGCAAAGAGCAGAGTAGAACATGAGGACGCTATGAAACAGTTCTTAACTTGATATAGACAATTAATAGAATACCTAATGAATGATTAAGGCTTGAAGTCACGAAAAACTAGCAAAGAGCTCTAGCGATCTAGTCCAGAAGTATCTCTTTTCACATGAAAAGAGTAAGGGAACAACCCATATTAAAGAAAACAAGGCTGTCAAACCAGCATGCGATATACCAAGTAATAACACATATCAACTGAAAACCAGCATTTATATGCCTATCTCTAATGACAAGATATGCACAACAAACAAAAATAAAAGAAGATATATATCAGAAATGACAACACCAAATTCACAAAACAAGAAAACCTATTAGAGGCTTTGTTTAAACAAGTTCCCAGGTATGTCTAATTGTCTACTCCCACTAGTATCTTATACGAGCAAGAACTCTTAGCTAGTACCTAATACATCATGCCATATCCATTTTAACTATCGATTCTTGGATTCCTTTGATTACTTGCTTTGTTCCTTGCTCTGTAGGTTTCTTTTCTTTTCCCTTAGTTCTTTTGTTCAGAGTTGCTGCTTGTTTTTCATAGTCAATAGCCGCATCCAATGAGTAGATGCGAAACGCAAGGGCAGATATGATCGATATCTTCGCTGCTACTGAAACTGACGACCAATACCACCACCAACTGTTTTTGATGTACTCAGTTTTGATCATGGTTTCGAGTACTAAAGTGGCTTCAACCATCTGCAATGCAAAAATGACGATCTCATTTGCATGTCAATACATAAAACAATAAAAAGAACAAGTCACCAAACTATATAGATGCATACATACCTTATATATTGTATCAGCAGATTTAACATATGCACACCACGCTGATCTACATTCAGCACTTGCCCTAGAAGTTCTTCTTGCTCCATCAGGTAAAGCAGCTTCCATATCCAACAGATTAATCTTTAACTGCTTCAGTGCATGAAGAGCGTTACCCGCAATTGGCTTTTGTGAAGCCTCGGGAACTAGTAAGCTTCTAGTAACCTCACTACTTGACACGTTATCTGAGGATGTACATTGTCTAGAAGTTGAAATCTTGTGGAGTAGAAGCTCGTTGTTACTGAAAAAAGTTCTGTGGCACTTGTTACAATGGAATCTAGAATGAAATACAGGTTCCAAACATTGACACCTGTACGATTTCCTTTGCCTCTTGGAAGATGTTCCCACATCTCGTTCCAGCTGCAACTCATACTTGCGCTTTAGCAACTCCGTTGCCTTTGTATCAAGGAAATAGAACAAATGAGAGCTCTTCATGTTTGAAGAGCGCTCTGTGTGACTCTCCAGTAATTTCTTTCCTTTCTGTTCGCCATTGTGCAACATTGTTGTTTGCCACTTCGAGATAGAATCTCGTAAGTTTTTCTTCTTTGGATCATTTCTTAATAGATAAATAACAAGGTTGTCGATTTTTTCATGTGATTGGAAGACAGACCAAGAACTATAATCTTCATTCCTTAGAGGACCATGTGATGTTAATCCAGTATTCTCCAATACAACATTTTGGTATACCACTATCCCACAATTTGTACTTGTGTGTGGAAATCCCCAGTACAGTCTTCCAGCAGAGTCACTACCCAAAAAACTGTTAGCTGCCTCTCTTCTAGATTCATTGAGATGTTTACGAACTTTATCCGTGTCTAAGGACTCATCACATAAGAACTTGAGCAAGAAAATTTTCTACATCAAGAAAAATTTTCATCACCAGACGTGTATCAAATAAAAATATTATAGACTTGAAAAAACAAAAAGCATATCAATCTTATACAATGTTCTAAATGGCGTGAGGCGTGGCGTGGCTGCATGGCCACGCCTCAAGCCTTACGCGCCATGGCGAAGCCATGGCGTTTTTTGAGGCGTGACTACGACGGCAAAAAAATATTTATATATTTATCATTTATGTTATAATATCATATTTCATATACATACCGAGTTTACAAAAGGTGAGTTTACAAAAGGTGAGCTTACAAAAGGTCATATGCATAAGAAATAAAGTGAAACTAAACTAGTCTTGCATCTTCTTCATTTCTTTAAGTAAAACCTTCTTCATCCGAGTTGTTCCAAGTTGCAGGTGAGAGTAAAGAAACCTAGTTCATGTCTAATGTAGTGATACTCTAATAATTTCTTTATTTATTACGGAGTATCTAGATATATAATAGCCTAATGGGTCTTTATTTATTATTTGGATATAATGGATTAATGGGTCTCCAAGTTGCAGATTGAAAAATTGAGCTATGTTTAGAAATTACTAGGCCCAAAATTTAAGCCCACATCATCCCCTTCTAAAAATGGCGCCACGTCATACGATAAGGCGTGCCTTGGCGCGCCTTTTCACGCCTTAACACACGCCATGCCTTAAGCCGACGCCAAGGTCTTTTTCGTGGCGGCGAGGCCACGCCTCGCGCCTTGGCGACGCCTTTGTGTCGCCTTGGCGCGCCTTTTAGAACACTGATCTTATATGGACAAAACATCATCATAAAGGTTGTTTTCAAACATAGACAAGAAAACTCATAAAAAAATTAAAAAAAAATATATATATATATATAATAAAATAAAAAATAAAATTAATGAAAGAGAAGAAAGAAACCAAGTAGTGAACCAACCTTCTCTGCCTCTAATTCCATATACTCTTTTTCCTCCGAAGCAGTCAAGTAATCCTTAAATTGACTTGCTTCCTCCAACTCTTTATTAACAAACTGAAAAATCTGCTGTTGAACTTCTGGTTCATCAGGATGTGAACAAGTAGGACACTGCCAGTTCCCAACCGGAATTACAGAAAGAGGCGGATTCAAGCAGTATGTGTGATACTCTGCATCACACACATCACAGAGTAACACGAGATCATCATCTTTGTCAATGTCACAAACTTTGCAGATTCCAATCGAAGATAGAAGGTCTTCAAGCTTCTCCATCTCCACAGTAACTTCTATGTTATTGTTATCTCCGTGCAAACTCCTGACTAAAGGGGCTACCTGTATTTGAATAAATTATTTTCCGATTACAAATTTACGCAATAAGACTACAAAACCTAAACCAAAGATGAAACAAATCAGATAGAACAAATTTACAAACCTCCTTTTTATATAGCGAATCAAAGTATTTGGACAGATCATCTGCCAACTTTTCAAGAGAATGCCTATCTTTTTGTTTCTTCACTAAGTTAATCCACAGCTGTGATATATGAATCATTGAAACTGTGAGAACTTCCACACTATAATTAATTAACAAAAGGCTGAAACATGAAAAAAAAAANAAAAATAAAAAAAAAAAAAAAAAAGAAAAAAAAAAAAAAAAAAAAAAAAAAAAAAAAAAAAAAAAAAAACATGGAAAGGAAACTTGTATAAAATAGCTTACCAGAAGCGAATTTTTAACCTCCCTAACATCCTCAAGAAAAGCTTCATGTGAATCACCATATGTGCCATGAAGAAATCTAGATTTGATGGTCTGTAAATCCAGAGGACGTGTTGATTCAGATTCAAAAAGGACCCTTAGATCATTATATTCAGAGTTGAAGTTCCTTCCCACCAGGTCAGACAAGACCTTCTTGGTATCCTCAGCAGCTACATGACGTAGTATGGTATGGTACTTTTTCATTATTACTTTGGATATCAGTTCATTTTTTCTTCTTGCGTCTGTGACAGGTGGTGGTGACAGCCTTCGTGGTACATCAGGTGCTCTTTGTTCTTTCACTATTCTTATAACTTCTTTCACAGCATTCTGTTTCGAACAAGAAAAAGTTTATCATATGATATCCAATAAAATATGGTAGAAAATAGAACCAAAATATAGGCATTTAGACATTGAATAAACAGTCATGTAGCTTACTGCAATAAAACTTGACAAAACAAATCCTTACGCAAGCCATGTGACAAGATCATCGTGTATTAGAATGTGAGAACTAAAACATATGGATAACATACATGAAAGTAAACGTAGAAAGCAGCGGTGCCAAGAAACAGTATAGTGAAACTTCACCTTAGTCGGTCCAGAGGCATTGCCTTTGTAGACAGCTTTGGAAATGGAATTTTCTAGTTCCTTCTTTGCCCATTCAGGTGGGTCTTTTTTCAGAGCCTCTTGGACACAGGACCGAATGCGGGATCCAACATTTGTTGCAAGAGAAGGTACAGGTATAAGAGGTGTGACCCACTCGGGAACAGTTCCATCTTCTATACCCATAGATATAGCATTCCTTTTTTTATCAGGCTTGCCAAATACGTTACGTACAGCACATCCTAGCAACTGAGATAAGCAAAATCAAACATTAAAATTCACTAGCTGAAAAAAAAAATGATCATTGTGGTAATTAAATTTATCTGCACAGAAACCAAATTTAATTTAATCTCACCTTTGCATCTAACTCAACTCCAGCAACGCCGGTGGGTGAGTCACAAAAAATACCACCATCACCTAGCAAACAGCGAATGATCTTAGTTTTATTGTGGATTTTCTTATGTTGGGAATACATTTTTCCTTCCACCAGCAAATAAGTCATTATATATCTTCTAACCACTTCAGGCCAAGTCAGCTGATTAATTGGAAGCAAATCTAGCTTTAGTTGAGCCACTGATCCTATGTTGACCAAGAGCTTTCTAACAAGCTTACGAAGCCGAGCAATGAGCACACTAGCACACGTATCGCTCATAAGTCCAGTCAAATTTATTTCAGCTGTACCCAGGATTGGCAATTCGTCACCATATGGCTCTGTACAGGCAAGCTCTTTTTCGAGATCTTCAATGGATAATGGCTCTTCCAATTTAAGAACATGTTTAAAATGGCGAAAAAATTCATGCACCTGGGTACAAGAAAGTGCTAAATTCATCAATAAAATCTCCGGGATAATGGTTAACATTGTTCATTATGTCAATGAGCATGCGTACCTCTAAAAGGTTGCCTACTGCACGAGAAGGCAGACTTGATCTAATTAACCTTCCTTCAGGAAAAGTTCCCTCATTGACAGCACTCTCTTCAGGGTTTTTCATGGCTCTCGTTTCTGAATTCGGTACACTATATCTTCAGAAACAGGATGTCAGTAGTTGTAACAAGAAATGCAAATGAACTAAAAATAGTCAAGCTGATAATTGAGGAAATGATCTATGCTTTCCATAAATGTAACTACTAATCAAGTCTCCAGTGAAGCAAAAACAAATTAATTGAGATTTCTACATTACCAATTAAACAATCTGAAACTGAGAATAACTTGAACTGAAACAATGTCATACAAAGGAAGTCATAAAACCTAGGTTTAATAAAGCAAATACACACAAATCAGTTACCCCTATAATCTGATATCATTCATATCACATACCATATATCACATGTTCAAGAGAGGAAACTATGTATTTTGAAGACCAAAAAAAGGTTAATACACCTTAAGGAACGCTGGCTGATTCAAAATTTGTCATTACTAAATAGATCGGCATTCATAAAGACCAAAAAAGCAGAAATGGCACCCACTCACACCATCCGTAAAGGGGACAACGAAAAACCTACCTGCATCTACTGATTTTCATTAGATCTACTACATTTATGATTATAAAAGGATTTGAACGATCTGCATCTAAAAAACTGGCCCAACTTAGAGGAAGATTTGAGCGAACATTCATTAATAAATAAAAAACACGAGGTTAATAGATCGATCAACAGATATAAAAAGAGAGCATTCGCTACTCACCTATGCCTTTCGCTATTTGAGTCCGCCGCTATCTCACAAAATTAGGGTTCTGGCCTTCAAACCCTCCTATTAAATGCATTTTATAGACGAAAAAATCCAATTAAAATTTACTCATCTTACAAAGGGGGCATTATGGTAAATTCATAATGTTTGATCAAATTACCAATTTAATCACTTAATAGGGAAAGCTCGGAAGACATAACTTATTCCACTTTCTGCATAAAAATTGTGAACAAAGTGCCCTTCACTATGAGAGTTTACTTAAACAATAGCAATCGTTCGGGGGTCTTAATGTATATATACAAGAAACTCGTATGATGATTTTTGGTCAATTCCATATTGATATACTTTTAATCTTTGAGTACGAAAATTTTCATTGAAACTACACCGGCGATGGCACTTACATTCTTACTGTCAGATTTTTGGAGAGTCGAGAGTTAAGGTAGCTAAAGTGATGCAAGAATATTTTTTCTTTTAAGGTAATTCTAGAAAACAAAGCCACTAGCAAGAAGCTAGGCTCAAGATATACAAGACAAGGATAGAGCATTACAAGAAATACAGTACAAGATGATGCAAGAACTTAAAGCGTTGAAGTCATAAGAGGAACACCTGGTTGCTGCATACGTAGAAGGCCATATAAGAGCAATGTAGATGTATGTAGCGACACAATATATAGCCTTTCTCCATGTGCACAATTGATTATATACTGCCACACTATTACAGAGAACCCGAATGGCTCATTTCTGGTGGCCATTGTAAAAACAGTTCTTAAAGGTGTTTGTCTCAATTTTAATTTACAATTATTAACTCTGTTGGCATATTTACTGGGGTTTTCCATGTAAAAGTACACGTCATGGGATAGTTCTAACAAAGAATGTTCCATCGGAGAAGACTAACATGTCTATCTTATCATCCAGCAGTCATTTATAATTTTAGGATTATGGTACATTATATTCGTCTTAATCTGATAATGATCTTAACAATTTTTTTGATCATCTGGCAATATATGATACTGACAAATTGAAGTAAGAGAGTCTATGTTGCACTGACAAGAATCAATGTTAAGGCGGTCAGCAAACCGGAAGGGATATGGTGGAGAGCCAAAGCACTACTATAGAATAGGACAACAGAGCCAGGATAAAACACTATCCAGCCATTAAAATTAAAATTTTGAGGAGAAAAATGACCTGGTTTGACCACTTTATGTTCCAGCCGCAAAGATATGAGAAGCAGAATTTACTTATAAAAAAATACATTGATTTGAGTTTGAAATATGCTACGATCTTGATAAAGAATTGAAATTTCAGTTTACTTGAGAAAAATCATACAAAAGCGATGAACGAAATCATGTTAAGGCTGTATGACATGATTAACAAACTTGGATTAGACAGAATATATCAAAGGCATACCTTATCATGTAGCATTAAAGCTTCTTGCTCACGTGTTTATGCCAAATCCACCTGAGTTAAAGCTTATAAGAGATTGTCAAAATGTGTCCTTTCTTTATTTAATCTAAAATACAATGAGGAGGTATTTAACAATAATTGTCTGTTACTCTGTTATGCAGGTTTTTACTAGTAAAATTTAACATAAAAATAATTATATCAACACGCTCTGTAGGATTTGAACCTACGACATTGGGTTTTTAAGGCCCATATTCTACCAAACTGAATTAAGAGCGTTCTGCAATTAAGTGCAGATATTCTGCCAAACTCAATTGGCACAAATAACGAAGTTTGTACAAAGAATTATCTAATCATCTAATACCAATGGGTCGATCAAAAATCTATGTAGAAGGCCCATCGTGATTACGATGTAAGTTGTTCATTCTGAAGCTTGTTTCACTATGAAAAAAAAGATGTACACTTTTGTCAATATATCTGTTAAGCCTGCAGGTCCTCTTCAGTAATTTTTTGCGAACCACAATGGATAAGTAAAAAAATCATTATACATTAGAAAGTTAAAAAGCCATGATTTTTAAAAACAATAACGGAAATCTTACTAACCTCCAGAAGTTGAACTCCCCAAGATGTATGACGATGGAACACCAAATGTTGCTGGGTCATATACAAGTGTTGAAGTTCGGCAAAATGTCCAAGTTAAAGATCCATGAGAATTCGAAGCAGATACAAATTCTGCCAGAAAAATAAAACTTGGCATCCGAGAGCACAGTCAAACAAATCAATATATTCAATATTTGTTCATTTGGTAAAATCTTTAAACTATATTTTTAATCAGTGGCTTAATGAGAACATGAAAGGAGATTACCTTCCACCAAAGCCAATGATGAGTTTCTAAGACGATGGACTGGAGAAAACCCCAATACAGTAACCTAACTCCCAAATCCAGAATACCATGGAGCACCAAGTATTCATACCCTCCATAAAAAATCCTAAATTACAAAAAAAACATAACATGCCTAAACACTAACATTTTTAACAGATAGATACATACATCCACACACACCACAACATACAAATACCTCAAACTACATTTAGTACCAAACTAACACAAACTGGTCAAAAATTCAACTTACACACCAACAAAATTCGGTAATTAGTAGAGGAGATGACTCACCATTAGGAAAAATTGATAACAAGGGAGCTTACAGTGACGGACTGGTAGCTATGGTGCAGTGACGGCGAACATTGGTGCAGCAGTGGTAGGGTAAAAAGTGCATGTGTGAGATTTCGTGTTGTTTAAAATGATGAAGAAGACAAGATTCAAAAAGCTTGAAGTTACCCAACCCAAATGTGAGATATTAGTTCCCAGTCCGGTAAATAATACCCGGGCTTTATGACATACAGCCGGGTTTCTTGGTACAAAACAGGCTTTATAATAAATTAAACCAGCGTGCAACATGTATACAACCCCTTTTTTTATTAAAACTGGGCTATCTAGTCGGGATCTATTTGAATCTCTGTTGATGGTTGTTAATTTCTTCATCAGAGTGGACTAAAAATTATGTAGCAGAATCTTCAAATTTAGAATGACTAAGTCGATGATCATATGAACTTAACTTTAGTAACCTCTACAATATACTGTCATTTACGAGTGTTCCATGATGTGTACTTCTGTATGTAATCCCGTTACAATCTGTGAGCAAACTCAATAACCATAAACTCCACCTTTCGCTCACACACCTTGATAGTTGTTTTCTGCTCCATTGAAGCATCCCCTTCCATATCATCTCTGAATTAACGTCTTTAGACTCAAGTTTCTCTACCTGCATAGTAAACATTTACGTTACATTATATCAAAAACAGTCTCCACATAGTGGGTACCTTCTAATACTGAGATCTGTACTTCGGAATAGCAAAGTAGGGTAAAAATGACCACATTACCTGTCTGTTTACTTAATCAAGTTCTATTTCGATAAAGATGCATGTATGGATATAGAAAGTTATCGGCAATAAGCTATAAACATATAAATACATAATGACTGTTTACTTTTTGTTCTGAATGATTCAAAGGACAAAAAAATGAATTTTACCCTTCTTTGGATGACTGTTTGTTTATTAATGTTAGAGAAGTAATATGAAAATGTTTTGAAACCAATATTTTGGATGATAGAATATAACACTTACTGAATATTAGTGTTTGTTCAAGAATTCACATAAAACATGTTCATATATACACTTTAAAAATACCACATATACCCTATAATTATATAGAGCTAATTAGTTCAAAATGTAGGTAACTTGTCGCAAAAGCCTCCCACTAAATACCACGTGAGCATCACCTGCCAATCCGATGAGTTAGAACACGATAGAAAATTAAGGCTTTATATAGGGCATGTCTCGCAAAACTAGCTCATGATGCTAGAACGTGGGAGCAAAAAAAAATGGAGCTTCTTTCTATAAGCTATAAGCTAATGAGGCAGCATTTGACTTTACAAGATATTCAAACGATATGTTTAGCAAAACTAACTGAAACCGGAGATGGAGCCGAAGAAGAAGCTTATTCTTTTATAAGTTACTCACAGTAGCATTTAATTTTTGGAGCTTATAAAAGATTGCATTTCTAAAAGCTCTCGTAATCTTTGTCAACCAAACAAAGCTTATTTTTTTAGTAGCCTATTTTATACGCCCCAAACACGCCCGACCGAAATATTATTTGTTTGGAATCTCTTTTAAATAGCTATTCAAAATAAGTTTAATCTCCTAATAATAACAATCTTGTGTGCCAAACATGCCGATAATATGAAAAGAAATAGACAAAGAATGTTGAGCAAAATAGATACCTTGTGAGCTAATGATCCCAATCATATCATATCATATATATAAAATATATAAAGTGAAGCAATGAATGATACAAATAACAAAATTGTTTCTAATATGAGTGGTGTCAACAAATGTTTAGGTAGAGTAATATGAAATATTGTATAGGAATGAAAGATTAACGAACCTAGAGGTGACGATGACGGTGGTTGTTGATGAATCATGGCTCCACTGTGACTGCTGGGGACAGAGGCTGGATGGGGAGCTGTTTCTGCTGACCAAATAATCTTTTGGTATCACCACAAATGGGCTCCAATGTTAAGTTGTAAAGCCTCCCCTCCCAAATTATTGAATGATTTTTTTTGGAATTACAAAGCTTTTTTTTATAATCTAAATAACTATATTTGCGAACTTGTGATATGATTCTTAATGCAACATTTACACGTATAATTTGTAGTCATTTGTTTAATTATTTATTTTCTTGTGATAAAAAACTTTCATTCAAAATTGGTAAATCATGTACTTGTTTTTAGAAATTAAAAATCGTATCTTACAAAAATTCATTTCTATTAAAAAAAAAANATTATAAATCGTGTAGCTGTTTTTTTTTTTTCCTCTCTCTTTTTTTTTTTTTAAGTTTAAATTGTTTGTCTAAGTTGTCACTTTAGAAGTTGTCATTTAAGATTAAAGTTTAAGAAGTATTAAGGAGTATAGCAGGGTACCCGCGCGTTGCAGCGGCGGGTACCATGCAATAATAGTATTTAGCGAAAACAAAAATTTAGTTTTATATTTTACGATACAATAGATATACGGATGACGACAGTTTTAGTTTTGAATAATTTTATGAAACAACAATATTTTTCATATAAAAACTGTATGGTAGCTAATATATTGTAAAAGTATGATGTTAAAGTAGTTGACATTGACCTGTATCCGCAAGTTATCATTAAATACTAACACCATAGCGAAATAAAAATCACTTACATTATACTAAAGAAAATTTAGTGCTCTAAAAAAATGTTTGTTATATTTGTCCCACGTAGATGAATGATACAAGTAAAAGAGTATTTATAAAAATAAAGAAAAACTAAATATTCAAGAAGTCATGTGGTTACTTTAAAGAGTATAATTATTATTATACAAATATATGTAATAAATATAAAATATATAATTAGCACTTAGCACTTTGCACCTTTGCATCCTTTGCTTTGAAAAAATCGTCCGATTTTTATAAAACAAAGTATTTAGTTTTTACGGTAAGTTTTATCAAAAAAATTCTAAAAGGTGTATATGTTGGGTTCTCGAGGCACTCTTGCGATTTAATTATAATTTTAGCAAAACTAACTGAAACCGGAGATGGAGCCGAAGAAGAAGCTTATTCTTTTATAAGTTACTCACAGTAGCATTTAATTTTTGGAGCTTATAAAAGAGATTATATTTCTAAAAGCTCTAATCTTCGTCAACCAAACAAAGCTTATTTTTTTAGTAGCTTATTTTATACACCCCAAACACGCCCGACCGAAATATTATTTGTTTGGAATCTCTTTTAAATAGCTATTCAAAATAAGTTTAATCTCTTAATAATAACAATCTTGTGTGCCAAACATGCCGATAATATGAAAAGAAATAGACAAAGAATGTTGAGTAAAATAGATACCTTGTGAGCTAATGATCCCAATCATATCATATATACACACAATATGTAAAGTGAAGCAATGAATGATACAAATAACAAAATTGTTTCTAATATGAGTGGTGTCAACAAATGTTTAGGTAGAGTAATATGAAATATTGTATAGGAATGAAAGATTAACGAACCTGGAGGTGACGATGACGGTGGTTGTTGATGAATGAGGCCGGAGAAGCGATGAATCATGGCTCCTGCTGGGGACAGAGGCTGGATGGGAGTAGTGCTGTTTTTGCTGACCCAATAATCTTCACGTATGGGTGATGGGTCTAAATTATTTTTTTTTTTTTTGAAATAGGTCTAAATTATTGAATGACTTTAATTTCTCTTTTTTCGAAATTACAAAGTTTTTTTTTAGGGTAAATTGCAAAAATGGTCCTTCACGTTCCACGAAATTGCAAAAATGGGACCGAGACAAAAAGTAGCGCAAAAAAGACACCAACGTTCCACATTTTCGCAAAATCGCCACTGAGAGGCCTTTTCCGTTAGTTTTCCCGTTAAGTGTCACGTCCATGAGGGTAGTATCGTCATTTCACGGTTCCCGCCTAAACCAATATTAGACCTACCGAACAAGCACATTAATCCCCTGATCCAAACACTTCCTTGCCCAAAGTCAATCGCATTTTTTGCCCTAAAGTTTCCAATTACGATTTCCGAACCAGAAAAAAGTGAAGAAGATGGCTAATTTATTTAGGAAAAACCGCGAACGATCTTCCCCGATCCCTAATCTTCATCAACTTTATGGTATGTTTTGGGCATTGTTAATTGTATCGATTTTTTTATCTACAGTGATATGTGATTGTAATGAAAAGTACGAATAGGATGTGGATTATACATTAAGTTGATTTTTCATGTTGTTAGTGTGTGTGTGTGTGTTGATGTTTATTGTTTGCATACAGAATCAAAGCCGACCTACTTCACTCTAAAAGTAACCCACGGTGGAAAATTTACGCCACCACCAGGAAGGATGTATGTTGATCCAGTTATTGCGTGGTATGATTGTGTGGATTATGACTTGTTTAGCTTTTACGCCTTTGAAGAGTTGGTAGATGACATAGGTGTCAAAGGTGGGGTTGCAGGCTATTATTATAGGATACCAGGCGAGACTTTGGATGTTGGGTTGTACCCGTTGAAGTCTGATGAGGATGTGATGAAAATGTTGGATTTGATTCCAACGCATAGAGAGATTGAGGTGTATGTTGAGTTGAAACGCAGAAGACCCAAAAGAGGCCGAAAATGTAAAATAACGGATGAAGTACGGGTGGAGCCTTCAAATGATCCTACCATCGATCCAGAACAAGCTGAGACTTCAATTGATGGTACCAATGGTCAATCACCTGTGCCTATGATTGTTGGTCGAGAACAACAAGCTAAAGATGAAACCCAAATAATTGATGAAGTGTTGGATGGCACAGACACTCCTTCTGCGCAACCACATGTAAGCCGAGTTGTTGGTGACACAGACACTCATGCTGCGCAACCACCTGTAAGTGGTGTTGATGGCCCAGAACAAGTTGAGCAACAATCTCAACTTACAGATGACGACTTGTACCAGTTTGCCAGTCCTGGAGATAATGTTGGTGTGGGAGACGACTTGATTATGGATATGGTTGCAGAACTTGACCAGAGTGAGGATGTGGTTTTAGAGCTCAACAAAAACTATGTTGATTTAGAAGAAGTAGTGGAAAGGGATGATGTGGAAAGGGATGATGTTGAAAGCGATGATGTTGAAAGGGATGATGTGGGCACCTCAACACAGCAGGTAAATGAGGAAGAACATGTTGTACATGTGTCTGAGTTTGAAGATGAAGAGGATGATGTGAGAGCCCCTATTGAGCCACAAGTGGAAATGACGGACTTTAAGTTTGATTTTGATCCCCACTTTGAGAATGTATCAAAGTTAGCTGATGAGTATNGTGTCTGAGTTTGAAGATGAAGAGGATGATGTGAGAGCCCCTATTGAGCCACAAGTGGAAATGACGGACTTTAAGTATGATTTTGATCCCAACTTTGAGAATGTATCAAAGTTAGCTGATGAGTGTATGGCAGATTATACGGATCATGATAGTGGCTATAACTTTGATGATGATTTTCATAGTGATGAAGAAGGCAATAATAACAAATTTGTCAACCTACGCAAGATAAGGTTAAAATAAATAAAGAAGGAGTATGAGGGTAGGTCGAATGTCAGGAAGGGAGAGTTTTTTGTCACAGAAACATTTAAACAACCCAAGGATATCAAAGATAAGCTCAGAATCTATGCGTTGGAGTCCCGAAGAGATATTAGGATTGAAAAGTGTGACCAAGAAAGGATTCGAGCGATGTGTAGAGGGACTGTTGTGGGTTATGGCAGAAAGGATACAGGAAGTAGTCAACCATCGGCTTCTTCTTCGCAGTCAAAGGGCAAATTTGCCAGTTCCAAAACCTACAAAAAAAATAACAAGCCCATGTGCGAATGGTCCCTACATGTGTCAAAAGTGAGTGATGAAAGGAGTTGGAGTGTGAAAACATTAAACGATGAACATAAATGCCTACAAACAAGAAAAATTAAATTGTTGACTGCACGATTCCTTTCATCCAAGGTTGCTAAAATTCTTGTTAGGGACCGCACAGCCCTAACAGCTGCAATAGCAATGGAAATAAATGAAAAATTGCAGCTTGATGTCCCTACCACAAAGATATCAAGAGCAAGGGAATTTGCTCAGAAACAAATTTACAGCGACCATGAAGAACAGTATGCCAATCTTAGGGATTACGCTTTGGAATTGAAGAATAGAAACCCTGATACAACTGTGAAGATTCAAGTTGAAGCAAACCCTGATTCAAGTGTTTCTTCAAGGGTTTTCAGACGGATCTATGTTTGTATTGGTGCATTGAAAAAAGGTTACAAAGCAGGCAGAAGGGACATACTAGGGCTGGATGGGGCGTTTATCAAAGGACATCACATTGGTCAAGTCTTAACTGCTGTTGGTGTCGATAGCAATAATGGCCTCTATCCAGTTGCTTACGCAGTGGTTGAAGCTGAGTCCAAGAGTTCATGGTTATGGTTCCTTAGCAATCTTGGAGATGACCTTGATTTGCAACCAAATTCAAACTTCACCTTTATCTCCGACAGACAAAAGGTATAAACATTGTGTAGCTTCAATTAATTGATTTCCAACCCAATTCAATCCTCATTCAAATATTATGTTTTGTACCAATCTACAGGGAATATTACCAGCCATTGCAGAAATGTTTCCTGCTGCTGAACTCCGCTTCTGTGTGCGACACATATATGACAACATGAAGCAGTTATTCAAGGGAGAGAGTATCAAGGAGCTTGTTTGGAGGTGTGCTAGAGCATCAACAATCCCTGAGTTTAATAGTGGAATGGAAGAGCTAAAATCAATTGAATCTAAAGCTTATGACTGGTTAAGGAAGATACCAACATCATCATGGTCAAGGTCACATTTTTCAGGTACACTATACACATATTATGACTTTCATCTGTACTATTAATAATATTGAAAATGATGTTGATATTATGACTGTCATCTGTAATATTAATAAGATTAAAAGTGATGTTGATATTGATATATTGGTTACAGGGAGAGCTAAATGTGACATCCTTCTTAACAACTTATGTGAATCGTTCAATAGCAAGTTAGTGGGCGGCAGAGATCAACCAATCATTGGTTGTTTGGAGTACATCAGGCAGTATCTTGTGAAGAGAAGTGTTAGTGTGCAGCATGTAATAGACAGATGTGAAGGTCTCTTAACCCCAACAGCAACAAAAATTTTAGAAACCATCAAGGAGGAAGCAAATGAGTATAAGGTTTTATGGAGTGGGGGGGATACATACCAGTGTGCGGGAGGTTGGGGTGACCAATGTGTTGTGAATATGCCGAAAATGGAATGCACATGTAGGAGATGGGAACTCACTGGTATTCCATGTAAGCATGCTGTTGCGGCTATCAACGACATGGCTAAACACAGCAAGGAATCAACTGACAACATGGTTGTGATCCCAGAGGATTATGTGCATCAATGTTATTGGTTAACCACCTGGAAATCAATGTATCAACACAAGATTGAAGGAATTGCTGGTCGACACTTTTGGCCCAAATGCCCTATCCCTAGTGAACTAAAGCCACCTCACTACCATGTTCCAATTGGAAGACCACGGAAGAAGAGAAGAGTGTCAAGGGAAGAGATTGCTGAACAGGCTATGAAAAAATCAATGGTGAATAATGGGAAGCTGTCAAAAAGGGGCAAGACTGTCAAATGTGGTGCATGTGGTGGGCAGGGTCATAATAAGAGAGCTTGTACGGGACGAAGAGGCAACCAAGGGACAAGAAGAAGGGAAGGAGTACCAGATGAGGTACTAGAAAGATCAACTCAGCCAGTGGGATCTTCTGCAACAGAGGTGGGAGCAGGGCCAAGTCATCAAGTTGGAACACAAGCAAGTCAAGTCTCACAATCTACAGGGAATGGTGGAGGTCAAAAGAAGAAGAAGATCAAGAGAAAAGCCAACATCGCCAAGTGAGTCAACACAATTGTGGTGGTGCAATAAACTCGGGTTGGTTATTTGTTTTTGTGTTTTAACACAATGAGTGTATGGATTGTGTAACTGAGTTTCTGTCTTCTAGACAATAACTTGTACGTGATTTGTTTTTTAGACTTGATTAATTAGGAATGGTATTTGTTTTCATTTTGGTTTATTTATTTTGCTGCATAATGCTCTGCACAATGTTTGGTTTTCCATCATCATATACTAACGTATATTGAATGAGTCAACATGCCTACTATTTAAGTATATCGAATGACCCAAACTTGTTTTGACTTTTGTAAGTCAAAGTTGATAAGGAACCAGAAACCAAGTTTACTGCATATTGATTCTGCAAGTAAAATGAACCTTATTGACTACATTGGTCTTCTTATAATAACAAGGACAACTAAAACAACGATGATCCCACTATAGTGCTAAAATCAAACACTTTTTATTAACATGAAGGTCGATACAAACCAGGGATGACCTTAAACCCTGTGATGATACAACCCAGAAAGATGTCAAAACACCTACATACCAACGACCAACCTAAAGCAACTTAATGGCAATGAAAAAAAAGAGCCAACTAAAAATAAGAAACTTGTTGAGCTTCTTAATCCGCTGATCCTTCTCCCTCATCAACCTCAACTGCTCCTCCAACTCTTCTTCAAGCTCATTCCTCGCCCTCAATAGGCCAGGAATCACAGAAACTGCTCGGCAACACATTGGAGAATCCGTCCATCCAATAAACCCACATGAAGGACAACAGTAGAATCGTCGTCCTGGGTTCCTGTTTGTCCAGCTTGTTTTGATTGTTGCTTGTTTCCCACAGTCACAAATCAAGACCATATTTTTTGTCGGATATTGGAAAGTGTGATATACTGAGATGCAACATTCATATTTAATTGGGACTGATAGTGTACCGTTTGTAAAAAAGGCAAACAATCGCTTGCAATTTTAGTCCCTCAAGCTACAGTGTCACTAGCGTAGTAGGCGGGAATAGTGAAAAGACGATACTACCCTCAAGTACGTGGCACTTAACGGAAAAGGCCTCTCAGTGGCGATTTTGCGAAAATGTGGAACGTTGGTGTCTTTTTTGCGCTACTTTTTGTCTCGATTTTGCAATTTCGTGGAACGTTAAGGACCATTTTTGCAATTTACCCTAAAAAATAAAAGGTGTAAAATGTTCCACGTCTCATATTTCCATAAACAGACAATGCTTTCTTTCAACCCCCATCACTTAGCCTACTGTAACACCCGACATTTTATAAGTTTTAGAAATAGACTTTTATATTACTATTAGAAATTAGAGGGGACCAAATGATAGTATTTTATGAAGATAAGGACTTAGAATGCTAAATAGTTAACTAAAAGGACTAACGGTGCAAGAGATTTAACAACATGAACTAACGATCGTTAAATAGGTAAAATTATCATTTTACCCTTAAGTATTATTCATCCTATAATTCAGAAAATTATCACAAAAATACATGTATTGTGTGTGTTGGCTGGAACGTGGCATTACTAGGGCTTTTAGGAGGTATCAAAATAATTATACAGGAAGATAACTAAGGGTTTTGGTGATATTGGTGCTAACCTTGGAAGAATCAAGCATTTCTTATTAGTGTCTAATCCATCATTCAAGGTAAGTTTATGATTAGAATTATGTTTATATGAATTTAGAAGAATTATGTTTAATTAAGACTTATGAAAACCTAGTTTTAAATTATGGTCAATCATGATGAAACTGATGTTAGAAGTATTATTGCTATGATATGATGTAATATGTTAGGAATCATGTACTCAAGTTATGATTAATGATATAGAAAGATTCGTGATGTTAGTTGTTGTTGGTGATTAAGTATGTCAAATTAAGGAGTGTTTGGAACAAGCTTATTAAGTGCTTAATTTAGCAAGATAGCTTATGGGCCTGATGAAATATGATCTTAATATGTCAAATAAGCTGTAAAATAAGTTTGGTGTGTAATATAATAGCTTATCATGAATTTTGGGTCGTTTTGGTAATATTTAAATTAGGGACTGTAAGGTTTTTCAGAAAATGTGCAGACTTAGAAGGGCTGCTGAGAATAAACCGTTCGTCGGATTAAGATGAGGTCTAAACGAAAGTTGTAGCTCTCTGAGTGTACTTGAATTGTTATTCTTTAAGTTTTGTCTCGTTTGGAAGTTAAATTGGTGTAAAATGCAAAATACAACAGCAACCCAGAAAATTCTGCACTAATAGTGTTTTTGTAAAAGTGTGTTTAATGATGAAATAGCGCCTTAAGTGACCATATTTAAGTTGTTTAGACCCGCTACATGTTAGATAAATGTGTTAGCAAGTTCTAATAGCATTAGAATGGTTATCATGTGATTAGGTGCTCGTGGAAAGCTTTTGGATCACTAAACAAGACTAAAAGGTGAGTAACGGTGTATTAGCTTCATGTTAATAGATTAAACGTGATGTTAGAACTTGTGCAAGGTTTTGGAGATAGCCGAAACAAATCATGAATAGTATGCTCACAAGAAGCATCATTGACAAGTTTAGCGTGCTTAAGAAATGCACGATGTAGAACTCCCTTAGTAGCATCCTTTGTGGATGACTCGTGCTTATATTAGTATTCATATCCTTTGTTGATGACCCAAATGTAGTATTTTCATGTCAAGCAGATACAAACAAGCATCCTTAGTGGATGACCCTAGTTCAGAAAAGCACGATGACAAGTTAGAACCCCAAGAAGAGTACTCGTTGGTTAGGGAAGTTCTAAACTATAGTAAGGCGAATATGTAATCGTCTAGTCAAGAAGCATGCGCTTAGATATCATGTTATCAATATGAAATTCAGAATTAAACTCATGTTTATGCCATGAATAAGTAGCTATACGACTATAAGTCGTGCCATTTAATCATGTTATAGACTATTATGCTTATGTTAGAATTTGCAAATATTATTTCTTAATTATTCCGTTTACTCACTAAGTCACAAGTACTTACCGTTCTCAGCTTGTGTTTTATGTAGGTATATGAAGATAGGCGATGGGGCTTGTAGATAGCAAGTAGGAGTGCATTTTGGGAGATTAACGGCTACGCTCGGATATAGGTTACGAGCGACTCATTCTAGCACTTTGATCTTACTTATAATGCCCCATGTGTCTTTTAAAAGTTTAAAGTTAGTGTTAAAACAGTTTATAATCAGTCTAGTATCGTTTTAGAAGTCTATGAACAAATAACGTGGTTATGTGTCGTGTAAAGGGGTGTTTGGCATAAAGCCATTCCAACCTATAATGACCCATTTTGGTTATGTACGGGTCTTATCGAATAGTAAGTGTTATGTACAGTTTTTATGAAGTAAATACATGTTTGATTTTATATTAATTCAGTCTTCAGGTGCAAACTACGTATTCCAGTTTGTTGTATACGGCATATTGACTTTATATATATATATATATATATATATATATATATATATATATATATATCAATCAGGAGTCGGGCGTTACACCTACTTTTGTAGAAGCAAACATATTTGGTTTTACGTGGGCCCATCTCAACCAAAAACCTCAACCAAACATTTATATTGAAGCCGAATCCAAATATTAATGATGAACCCTTTATACCAAACGGCTCTTAAATTTCCAGCCTTTAATTGTATGTGATTACGAGAATATGGAGAATATATTTCATATTTATGTATTGTGCAACTCTAGTTATAGTAATCTGTAGTAATAGTATAAATCTAATCAAGTCCAAAAGAGTATTTTCATTTAACATCAGCTATTATTATTTATACTATATTATAAGATAAAAGATCATTTGAAGACAAAACTTTATTTACATACCAAGAAACTAATCTCCACCATCCATCTTTATTTGATCTAATTGATGAGATTAATCCCAACAATTTAAAAAACCAACTTTCATCCTTTTTTTTTTTCAAATATTAATACCTCTCAAACCGTTAATCGTTAAGCGAAAAAAATATACCGTTACGACGAGCATTTAATTATCTTTCTATAGATAGGCACTTTGATATATTTTCGACAATTTTTTTTTTCGTTTTTTTTCACGTTTTTTTCGTGGCCGAAAAAATTACATGTGATATATCACATGTGATATTACATATCACACATGGACGGACCCACATGGGAGCCGGGGGTGGCACGGGCCACACCCAATTTTAGGTCACGAAGTGTAAATTTTTTATAAGATATGCTTTTTTTGGGCTCGTGCAACACCCAATTTTACCTAATAAATTATTTATCGCGCAACTTTAGTACTCACGGTCATAAAAAAAAAGTTTGTGCAACACCCTCTCAAAAATCCTGGGTCCGTCCTTGATATCACACTAATATCACATGTGATATTGAATATCACATGTGATATTGCATATCACATGTGATTTTTTCGGCCACGAAAAAAAACGTGAAAAAAATGAAAAAAAAATTGTCGAAAATATATCAAAGTGCCCGTCTATAGAAAAATAATTAAATGCTTGTCACGATGGTGTAATTATTTTCGCTTAATGATTAACGGTTTAAAAAATATTTAAATTATAAAAAATGGGTGAAATATTAAAATGCTTTTAATCTTAACTATTGATTTCTTTTTAGATGGATGGTGGGGATGAGTCCATTGATATGTAGGAAAAGTTTGGTGTGTTAAATAACTCTCCTCATATTATAAAGCATTTGAGGCATTCTCAAAATAGAAGTCTTAAAATATTAAACCAAAACATTTAATTATTATGACAAATTAAAAAAATTAACCGGTAAACATCCAATTAATTATATTATTAAAACACCTCTTAAATGAAAAATACAAGTTATAAGCTTATTATACAAAGTGATATAACACAAAATGTACTTTCATTTATAATGTAAATATATTATTAAATTAATAAATTTCAAAATGCATACTAAATTACTATGTTCTAAAAATATTATTAAATCGTAAGAGTGCCTCGAGAACCAACATATACAAATTTTAGATTTTCTTTTTGTCTGATAAAACTTGCGGTAAAACTAAAAACTATATTTTATAAAAATCGTATGATTTTTTCAAAGGAAAGATGCAAAATTGCAAAGTGTTAAGTGTTAATTTATATGATTCCACGCATTTTACGCATATCTATTTATACTGCATTATAAAGCATTTGGGAGATTCCTAAATTAAAGTTTTAAAATATTAAGCTAATACACTTATTATAGTGAATTTAAAAAATTGGCCGATCAACGTTTAATTAATTACTCCCTCCGTCCCAAATTAATAGCCCCTCTTTCCATTTTGGTTTGTCCCAAAATTGTTGTCCACTTCTTAATATAGTTGTGAAGAATGTAGCAAATTTACCATATTGCATCTAATGTTAATAAAAATTACAAATATCATTCAAAGATTTAATTAATTCCATAAGGGTAAAAGTGAGATTTTGCAAAAAATTAAGAGAGAGAATGCAGTAATGATTATGGTTTCTTAAACTGTGTGTTTTTTGTCGGGGACAATAATTTTGGGATGGAAGGAGTATATTATTAAAATACCCCCGAAATGATATCATGTAGATTTCCAGCTTTTAATTGTGTAGTATAAATAAGGATGTCATATGGAGAACCATATTTCATAGTTATGTATTGTGCAACTCTAGTTATAGTAATCTCTAGTTATACTTTAATCTCATCAAGTCCAAAAGAGGGTTTTGACTTGGCATCAGTTATATTACTATAATCTCATCAAGCCAACCCACTACCTTATTATGGCAACTTTAAAAAATTAACCGGTTACATTCAATTAATTACATTATAAAGACACCCTCTAAATGAAAATTACAAGTTATTATGCTTATTATACAAACTGATATAACACAAAATGTATTCTCATTTTCAATGTAAAGATATTTTTTATTAAATTAATAGAGTTTCAAAATGCATATTAAATAATAATGTTCGAAAAATATTATTAAATCGTAAGAGTGCCTCGATAACCAGCATATACACATTTTAAATTTTTTTGATAAAACTTACGGTAAAAAATTAAAATTGTGTTTTATAAAAATCAGATGCAAAGGTGCTAAAATGGAAGTCTAAAATATTAGGTCAACATATTATGGCGAATTTAAAAAACTATATATACCCCACATAATTTCTTGAACATTAAGTTTCTTTATTTTTATAAGTACTTTTTTACTTGTATTTTTTATTAATGTGAGATAAATATAACAAACATTGTTAATTATTCAAATTAGTGTGAAAAAAAAAAGTTTTATTTCTTAAGAATTAAATTTTCTTAACATAAAGTAAGTGATTTTTAAAATTCGCTATGTTTTTTTCTAAATAACTCGCAACTACGGTCCATTGTCAGCTACTTTAACCTCATACGTCCATAATATATCAGCTACCGTTAAGGTTGAAAATGATGTTGATATTATGACTGTCATCTGTAATATTAATAAGATTAAAAGTGATGTTGATATTGATATATTGGTTACAAGGAGAGCTAAATGTGACATCATTCTTAACAACTTATGTGAATCGTTCAATAGCAAGTTGGTGGGCGGCAGAGATCAACCAATCATTGGTGTTTTGGAGTACATCAGGCAGTATCTTGTGAAGAGAAGTGTTAGTGTGCAGCATGTAATAGACAGATGTGAAGGTCTCTTAACCCCAACAGCAACTAAAATTTTAGAAACCATCAAGGAGGAAGCAAATGAGTATAAGGTTTTATGGAGTGGGGGGGATACATACCAGTGTGCGGGAGGTTGGGGTGACCAATGTGTTGTGAATATGCCGAAAATGGAATGCACATGTAGGAGATGGGAACTCACTGGTATTCCATGTAAGCATGTTGTTGTGGCTATCAACGACATGGCTAAACACAGCAAGGAATCAACTGACAACATGGTTGTGATCCCAAAGGATTATGTGCACCAATGTTATTGGTTAACCACATGGAGGGCGATGTATCAACACAAGATTGAAGGAATTGATGGTCGACACTTTTTCACTACCATGTTCCAATTGGGAGACCACGGAAGAAGAGAAGAGTGTCAAGGGATGAGATTGCTGAACAGGTTATGAAAAAATCAATGGTGATGAATGGGAAGCTATCAAAAAGGGGCAAGACTGTCAAATGTGGTGCATGTGGTGGGCAGGGTCATAATAAGAGAGCTTGTACGGGACGAAGAGGCAACCAAGGGACAAGAAGAAGGGAAGGAGTACCAGATGAGGTACTAGAAAGATCAACTCAGCCAGTGGGATCTTCTACAACAGAGGTGGGAGCAGGGCCAAGTCATCAAGTTGGAACACAAGCAAGTCAAGTCTCACAATCTACAGGGAATGGTGGAGGTCAAAAGAAGAAGAGGATCAAGAGAAAATCCAACGTCGCCAAGTGAGTCAACACAATTGTGGTGGTGCAATAAACTCGGGTTGGTTATTTGTTTATGTGTTTTAACACAATGAGTGTATGGATTGTCTAACTGAGTTTCTGTCTTCTAGACAATAACTTGTACGTGATTTGTTTTTTAGACTTGATTAATTAGGAATGGTATTTGTTTTCATTTTATTTTATTTATTTTGCTGCATAATGCTCTGCACAATGTGTGGTTTGCCATCATCATATACTATCGTATATTGAATGACTCAACATGCCTACTGTTTAAGTATACCGAATGACCCAAACTTGTTTTGACTTTTGTAAGTCAAAGTTGATAAGGAACCAGAAACCAAGTTTACTTCATAATGATTCTGCAAGTAAAATGAACCTTATTGACTACATTGGTCTTCTTATAATAACAAGGACAACCAAAACAACGATGATCCCACTATAGTGCTAAAATCAAACACTTTTTATTAACATGAAGGTCAATACAAACCAGGGATGTCAACACACCTACATACCAACGACCAACCTAAAGCAATTTAATGGCAATGAAAACAAAAGAGCCAACTAAAAATAAGAAACTTGTTGAGCTTCTTAATCCGCTGATCCTTCTCCCTCATCAACCTCAACTGCTCCTCCAACTCTTCTTCAAGCTCATTCCTCGCCCTCAACAGGCCAGGAATCACAGCAACTGCTCGGCAACACATTGGAGGATCCGTCCATCCAATAAACCCACATGAAGGACAACAGTAGAATCGTCGTCTTGGGTTCCTGTTTGTCCAGCTTGTTTTGATTGTTGCTTGTTTCCCAAAGTCACAAATCAAGACCATATTTTTTGCCGGATTTTGGAAAGTGTGAAACTTTAATGTGCTGCAACATTCATATTTAACTGGGACTGGATAGTGTACCGTTTGTAAAAAAGGCAAACAATCGCTTGCAAATTTAGTCCCTCAAGCTACAGTGTCACTAGCTTAGTACCCAGGGAACCGTGAAATGACGATACTACCCTCATGGACGTGGCACTTAATGGGAAAACTAACGGAAAAGGCCTCTCGGTGGCGATTTTGCGAAAATGTGGAACGTTGGTGTCTTTTTTGCGCTACTTTTTGTCTCGGTCCCATTTTTGCAATTTCGTGGAACGTGAAGGACCATTTTTGCAATTTACCCTTTTTTTTAACCAAAATGCCAACTTGTGATTGTAATATGACTCTTGATGCAACACTTACGGGTTGAATTTGTAGTATTTTTTTAATTATTCATTTAGCTGTACTTAGAAATTAAAAATTGTATCTTATTAAAAAAAATCTTTTCTACTAAAAAGTTTTCATTCAAATTATAAACAGTGCAACTGTTTTTTAAAATTTTACATTGTTAGTCTAAGTTGTCATTTAAGATTTTAAAGTTTAAGAACATTAAGATGTATTAATAAGGGATATTTTAACCCAAGACTTTTAGTCTACTGGTATATCATATATGAGTTTACTACTAACCTAGAGGTTATGCGTTCAAGCCTAAATGGAGGCAATTGTTATATATATTGTGAGATATGTTGTATAGATGTGAAAAAATTGTCGTTCTAAAAAAATGCGGGTATTTTAGAGAAACCACTTTACTTATTTTTAAGCCTTTTTAAGTTTCAAAATTAAAGTTAAGATCGAATGAGAAGAAAAATTATAATGAAACTACAGCCGCACATTTCATATACACTTACAAAAATGGATGCATTAAAAAAAACCCACTTTCTCTCTGGTGACCAATGGCAAAAATTCCAAACCCTAACCACTCCAAAATCGTTGCCTAATCTTTAATCTTGTTCCTACTCCCAATAACGATTGTGTTACTAATTAATTAACTGTGTTTAATTCAATCTTTAACATTATTTTTATCGGGATCTAGCCTTGATTTGATTAGGTTTTCGTTCTTCTTAGGGTTTTTATTTAATCGCTTTTTTTGGTCTTTTGGGTATCTATTCTAACTACTTTCCTATTCATTATGGAAGTCGGTTAGATCAATCTATGTGCGTATATATTCATGCCTTAACATGTTAAGGCAATCGATTTGAAGTCTTGACGTTGTTCTTCTTGTTTTCTGGTTTGCGATTTATTTTCCTGTTTTAGGGTTTCGTTGTTTTCTTTTTGGTGTTATGGAGAAAGTGGGTAAGGTTTCGGTTGAGGGGAACAATATATTAACACAACCTGTTAATGTGAATATTGAAGAATTGAGTGCTATTATTGATTTGTCAAAGGTGATTATGAGGAAACATAAGAAGCCTAAGGATGTTACAGGTGTGGTGACACATCCTCATGTTCAGGTTGAGAATTCTAAAGGACCGATTGCTGCTGAATCATCCCATTTGAACGTGGGTACTGGTCCTTCTATTGAGCTTAATTCTATCAAAAGCAAACATGATTTTATTAAATTGGTGTTTGATGTCTCGCTGAATTCAACCTCGGATATTGATTTATTCCTTACGGAGCTTGAAGCTGGTAAACATCCAATATGGTCTAATTTGGATAATGATACTCGTTCAAAGGTGCATGAAGCTATGAGTGGTTTGCTTGAGGTTTATGAGATGAATACTAATGCAACAAAATCTAATTCTGAGGACAGTATCAAAGATACGATGGTTGCTGATTCAGTTTGTGAAGGAGTTAACGTTCCTATTCCACGTAGTGTGGTTGAAAAGTTTAGTGCACGTCTTGAACGTACCCTATATGGCTACTTTATTGGTAATAAAATGGCGTTTCCAGTGGTTGAGTACTATGTTAAAAATAATTGGGCTAAATATGGTTTGAAAAAGATTATGATGAATGAAAAAGGCTTTTTCTTTTTTAAATTCGATACTCAGTCTGGTTTAGAAGCAGTTTTGGAAGGTGGCCCTTGGATGATACGTAAATCGCCGATCATTCTTAAGAAATGGTCAGTTGATACTAGGTTGTGTAAGGAAGAGCTGACTTGTATTCCGGTATGGGTTAAATTACATGATGTACCTCTTCAAGTGTTTGGAGAGGATGGTATTAACTTAATTGCTTCATTTATTGGCAAGCCTATTATGCTTGATTCGTATACGAGCTCTATGTGTAAGGATTCATGGGGTAGGAGTAGTTTTGCTCGATGCTTAATTGAGGTTAGTTCAGAGGCTGAACTCGTAGAGGTTGTTACTATTGGTGTCCCCTCTCTTATAGGGGATGGTTTTACTAAAGATACTATCCGAGTTGAGTATGAATGGAGGCCTCCCATGTGTACGTTATGCAAGATTTTTGGCCATATCCATGATCATTGCCCTAATAAAGTGGTCAATCATCATGTTGCTACTACTTCAAATGTTGCTAAGCCTTCTACTGTGCCTGCCAATGATGGTTTCCAAAAGGTGAGTCATAAGAAGAACAAAGGTAAAGCCGAGTCTGCTAAAGGTAGTCATTTTGCTAGTACTTCAATCAAACAGAATTTCAGGTATGAGCCAAAGAAGAATACTAGCGAACCAAAGAAGGGAGCTAATACTCGGCCTAACGTGCATACAACGTCGTCTAAGTTGAAGTCTACTGGTTCTACTTCTAAGGAAGGTATTGTTACTACATCTAATTCTTATGCTGCATTGGTGAACGATGATGAGGAAGATGGAGAACAGGTCACACATGTGAATGAAGATTTGGCTAATCCAAATACAGGTGGAAGTTCATCTTTCACGCTAGCTGCTGGTTAGCTTGTTTGTGTTATTTCTTGAGTTGTAAGTGCTTATGACATCTCATAAGCACTAGTTATTTTCAAGCTTCTTAGCTGTCTACCTTGTTATGTAAGCTTTATCGCCTATGTAACGGGCTGAGATATGGGATTTCACCCATATCCTTTGTACTTAAACGTTTTTGGTTTAATATATTTACCAGGGTGCAGGATTACTCCCCTTTACCCAAAAAAAATGGATGCATTTCATTTTCAAATTTTCTCCCTTTATTTAAAACAAGCATAATTGCCCGCGCGTTGCTGCGGAGCGGCCGATTTTGTGTTCACTTCTATTATGCAGTATAAGTTTTGTGTCGTGTTATTTTTCAAGTGTTTGTTTAGACGTTGTGAGTAATTTATTTGGGTAAAAGCACGTACGGTTTAAAAGGTTTTACTAAGTTTGTAAATTTGCATATCTATATTTGTCCTTGAACAATTGTTTTATAGATTCTGGTTGATCTCTTTCTTGTTGAAGACTGATTGGTCTCGGGACCAACAGGTTTGTCACACAAGCTAGCCACTTGTGAATGGCTAACCGTAACAAAGAAACCCTGAAAGTCTAGAGCACAATACAATGAAATCCTGGAGAGTACAGTGTTTCCCCGGGTCGTTAAAGTCCCAACGAGGTTGAAATTGTATTTGGAAAAACGTTTTCTGGGAAGAGTGATCAGGGAAAGTAACCAGATTAAGAATTGGATTGATTTTTTTACAATACTGATTGCTTGGAATTGATTATGAAACAATATTAAAATGCACAACAATCAGATATAACAAATATGTAATAAAAATGTAACTGAGGAAAGTACAGGGACTAAAAGTGACAAGTTCTAAACTACAAGGGTGTAAAATGAAAATTTTA
>LBNU01007791.1:14005-45487 GCA_014162995.1 Artemisia annua
ATATTTTTCTTTTTTATAAAAATTTCTTTTAATAATAAGTTTGTAAAAAAGTCATTTTCACCCCCTCTAGTTTATTTCTGCTTAGTTTGTCCTTTTCTCAGTACGCGTTTACGTTTGTTTTAATTCTGATTACGTTTTTAGTTTATCTGATTCCCAGTATTTGTTAATATCTGTTATTTATCTCATTATCATTAGTGTAAAATCAATCCAAATCATTTTCTGGTTACTATCTCCAAATCACTCATTCCCAAAAAACGTTTTTCCAAATACAATTTCAACCTCGTTGGGACTTTAACGACCCGGGGAAACATTGTACTCTCCAGGATTCATTGCATCTGGTCTTAAGCTTTCAGGGTTTATTTGTTACGGTTAGCCATTCACAAGTGGCTAGCTTGTGTGACAATACCTGTTTGTTCTGAGACCAGTCAGAGTCATTCCAGACTAATGAATGAAAAATAGAAAAGTATATATAGACTTTACGTTCTGACGGCGTCAGGTTATGGGTTCTGACGCCGTCAGCTCGCCGCCATTAGGGTTCTCGAATGGCCTAGATCTACTTCTGACGCCGTCACTTGTATATGTGCTCTGGGCCGTCACTCTTTAGCTTAACACCTGACGGCCTACTTCCTCTAACACCTGACGCCGTCAGGTGTAAACATCTTGTTTTCTTCATAGGGCGTCTAGTGTAATCTGATTCTACTCCTTTGTCAACGTTGGCTGACGGCGTCACCTTGTGACTCTGACGCCGTCAGGAAGGCTTTCCAGCTTCTTTTGAGACTTTGTCGTTTTCTTCACTTTTATGCTCCAAAAATGTCCAAATTAGCATGTTTTCCAGAATTCTTCTCAAAAGTACCTAAAATGACAAAAGGAACGATTTAGGGCAATATTTGATCACATTTACTCGAATTAGGGCTTAAATGACCCCTTAAAACGGGCACACTTTTCGTCTCATCAAATACCCTTACACTTGGGATTTGCTTGTCCTCAAGCAAATGAGCTTTTATTCCAATCAAAATATGAGTTAGGGGTCATTTAGCACAAATATAAAAGTAATTACAACAAATAGTTATTCGACCCTAATCATAATAAACACGGAAATCACACACTAACACCTCACAAATAGTGTTTGGATACTCTCATCTCTCAAGTGTCATAGAATTATATCTCATAAATGAAAACGGAAAATATCTCTCACTACCTGTCATAGCAAATAGATTACCATAGGCTTGGGAGAGGATCAATTACTCCTCCACTAGGCGTAAGCACCTAAGATAAACTATCAAAGAGGGCTTTCCAAAGGGTTGTAATGTAAGGTGTAGGGATATGATAAACACGGTTTGGTTGGAATAAAGGGTATTTTAATGGTGGCGAGTTAATTATCATGATCAAATACATGCACTATACAATGTTGCTAAGCCAAGACTCGACTCAATCTTAAGCTAAAAACAAAATAACAAAAACTTAAAAGAAACATAAAAGAAACGGGATGGTAGTCCGTATGTTTTTTCTACTTTTCTTTTTCTAATTTTTTTGTATTTTTCTTGATTTTTCGATTTTTTTTTTTTTTTTTTATTTATTTATTTATTTTTTTTGGCGCATACATTCTTGCCCTATCATCCAAAATAATACATCATAGGGGCCTCGGTTCTCCCCTTACACTTGAACTTTTACATAACTTTACAATTACTATTCTAACGACTCGAATTAAGATAATTGAAAAACTTTGAGTACTTTTAAAATATTTAGCACATATGGGGGTAATAATGTTGTTCTTTCCCATTACTCCATTACACTAGTACTTTACCCATGAGTCCCAATCATCCCAAAACAATATGTACAAGGATATGACTCGACTTAGCAACCATGTAATCGATTAGATAATTAACAAGGGGTTTAACACAAATGTTGTCACAATAATGCACTAAAGGTGAGTGCATACAAGGTAGGCTAAGGCGATTTGGGTGTACATTTAAGTGGGGTGTAACAAATTCTCACTTTGAGTAAGATGATCAAAGGTCGAAACGAAAAGATAGACTCGGATGGGTGTACTAGGGGTATCGTGTACCAAAAATGGGTACAACGCAAAGGGTTTGGGAGAATTACTTGACCAATGTAGCCAATGTAATTATAACAAAAACACGGGTGTAAAACAAAGGGTTAATCCTAATGCCTCTTATCATGTAGTAGATCTAACTACACGAATGTAGTCTCACTTACGGATTTGAGATGGTCCTAACGCAAGTTCTAGAATCTAAGTGCTACCGGTACACACATCATAGCATCAAGAATGAATGCTTTTCCTATCAATTCTAGGGGCGAACCTCACATATTTGGGGTGAAAATTTTTTTAGTGGTACGGTTTTGTGCTAGTCATATAATTTCCTATCCATGAGACGCTTATTAAGACCAAGGTTTCACTTCTAAATGTTAGTAAAAAATTTTAAATTGGCGCTAAAATTGCCCTAACAAATATTTCTCTCGGTTTTATTACAAATTTACTATCAAACAAACAAAAATCAAGCGCAATTGTATTCTCTAAGGTGCCTTCATTTACCCCCCTTACACTTAAACCGAACATTGTCCCCAATGTTCAAATAGAAGATGTAAAAGTAAATGAAATGAAAGAATGAAATCAAATACTCCCCTGATTCGTTTGATATGGATAGTGAGGTACCATGGTTAGATCTTCTTCTAAGAAAGATGAACGCTCAAAGCTTCCCTTCCAAAATATAAATCATCTTCTTGTCCAAAATAACCTGTTAACCTGAAAAAAGATAAAGGCCAACCTCGCATAAAATCGGCGGTATAATCTATAATAGGATATAATGCTTGTGGAATGAATATTTTTGCAGAATTCCTGGAGATTATAAGTTAGAGAATTAACAAAACTTTTTATTTCCGGAAGAAAAACAAAACTTTCAAAAATTGCAGAAAATTATTGCCTGACGCCGTCAGAAATGATCTGACAGAATTCTCATGTTAAGTTTCCGGAAAAATTCTGGAAAAACTAGAGCTTACTTCCTGGAATTCCTGCAAAAATTCATTATGACTCGATGCAAACATTTGACTCAAACAAATACTAATATGTATGTTAATTTACATTGTTATGATTCATGTTCATTCGTTCTTATAAACCGATTTAAATTTCTCTTACACTTAGCTTTTGCAAAATACCTTTATATGTAGTTAAGACGAAGTTAAAAACAAAATAAAGCATTTTCACAAGTTAGTTTGAATCATGAAAGAATAAACCTGAACATTTCTTTAAAACTATACATTTCAATTGTTTCACTATTTTTCCGTAAAGATTTCAAGTTAAACATTTCACTGTTTGAGGATACAGTATCTTTTCAAAGAAGCATAAAACCCCAAACCTTCATCTTGGCGCCAAATCTCCACCGCCGTAACATCACCCCAAAGTAACACACCGGAAAATGTCATATCGCAACAACCAAATCCCAATCCGCACAACCAAACGCCCCTCAAAACCCTTCATTTCACCAATCTCAAACCCCCCTTCCAAAATCCCCAAAACCACACACCCCCAAAACGACGTCGTAACACCACTTCCTCCACAACCCCAGTCTCAAACCCTAACTTCAACTGATCATTTATCTTCCATCCTCGCTGACGCTGGAATCACTTTAATCAACTCCTCTGGTCCCCCTTGCATCCCTGCCGACTTGCTTAAACTCCGGAACCATCTCGAGAAGCGTTTCGCTTCTGATTCCGCTCTTCGGTCTCGCTTTTTAACCGGTTTCGCTTCGTATATCAACGATAAAAATGATCTACGCAGGTTAAATTAGAATTCACTTTCATTTCGTTTCATTTCATTTATAGCAACAGCCTAGGATTAAGTATTCGCGTTTATTGATTGAAAATGTATCTAGCTTTACCTCTTTTAATTTGTTGCGCGTCAATCTATTTTTTTCGTATCAAATATTTATACCTTGCTAATTGTACTATTTTGTGTAGGTTTAACTGATAACGCTGACGTGGCACCCTGCCACGTAAGCTGTATAAGGTTCCGCGTCTCAAAATAGTGTGATTAACAAGTTATCTGTATTTAATACGCAAAAAAATTGAAGAGAAAAAAGTTAGATACATTTCCAATCAATTAACGTGAATTCACTTATTTCACATTCATTTCGGTTATGGCAATAACCTACTAGTATTAAGTATCGCGTTAATTGATCGAAAATGTATTTAACTTTACCTCTTTTATTTTGTCGCGCATCAATCTATTTTTTCCTTCTAAATATATATAACTTGCTAATCTTACTATTTTGTGTAGTATTAACTGTTTGATGCTGATGTGGCACCCTGCCACGTCAGCTACCACATAAACTGAACGTCACATAATAGTATGGTTAACAAGTTATCTGTATTTAATACGGAAAAAAGTAGATTAATACGTGAAAAAATAAAAAGAGGTAAAGTTAGACACATTTTTAGTTGTAGGTTGATGCTAATAGAGTATTATACAGTTGTTTAATTGCGAGTTTATACTTGTAGGGTGTTATTACCGTCATTTCGTGATAATGTGAATAACGGAAGGAGTGATAGTTTAGTTAGAGTGTTGTTACTAGTGCCTTCGATACAATTAGATCTTCAAAACATGTTGCTAGAGAAGCTACCTGAGTATTTTGATCGTGATACGCTGCGTTTGGATGAGGATATAGCTAGGTTGATTGTGAATCAGTTTAGGTGGCTTGATTTTTTGGTGGATTGTGAGAAGTTTACGGATAGTTTGTTTAAAGTGTTGTCGATTTGCCCGTGTGATTTGAAGAGAGAGATTATTGGTTCGTTGCCGGAAGTTATGGGAGATGGTAGTAATGAGATTGTGGTTGAGGCGCTTGAGCAAGTGTTGCAGGATGATTCAAGTGCTACTGTTGCTGTTATTGATTGTTTCTCGAGTTTGAATTTGGATGAGTATTTGCAAGATAAGGTTGTTTATACGTGCATATCATTATCGTTAAGTATACATATTGGTGTATTTTATAGCCTGATTACTGATAAATGCTGTATTTGATTATTTTGAAGGTTATAACGATAGCTTTATCGTGTATTCGAACGATTGAAGCTGAGAAGTTGCCGTATCTGCTCCGGTTTTTACTTCTTTCTGCAACACAAACAAATGCCCGAAGAATAATCTCGGAATTCAGAGAACAGTATAAGCTTGTTGGAGTGTTTGATACTCGTTTAACCCAAAACAATAAGCTTAAGGGGAAATCAGTTGTAAACAATGTGGAGGCTTCTGTTCTTGATGCTTTGGGGTCTAGTCTTCGTTTTAAAAATGTACTTGAAACTCTTACATTACTTTAAGTTACTTTGATCTGTTAACTTTTTCTTTAGTGACATTTTTGGGTTATATTGCGAGTGGTTGCAGATACTATGCCAGGAAATACTGAAAGAACTTCAACACATTGATAAGCCTCAGGATCATAAGGTGATCGATATTTGGTTGCTGATGCTTATTTATAAAAACTGTGAATCTATGCAAAAGAGTGTTGAAAAGCTACTTAAGAAGAAAATCGTCGAAGGCTCTATCCAGGATGGTTTGTTTGAGCAATGCATTTTTGGTAACAAGGATTTGGTAAAGGTATGCTGTCATCACATTCATCTGTAGAGAAAGCGGGCTTTTGTTACTTGAAACCTTTTTGTACAAACACATATGAGCTCATTTTGTGTCTTCTTCTTTAAACTCAGGATCACTTTTGCTCGTTTTTGCTATTGTCGGAATATTTGTTGGCTTGCAAAGAACAGCAGGCGAGCAAATTTGGCATTCAGATATACAAGTACCTATTTGAGGGGTTTCCTGATACTTACTCAAGACAGGAAGTAAGCTGTTATAACTGTCTTTATTTTTCTTTCGGATACGTTCTTGCAAATGGAAGAAAAGAAAGTGAACGTGCAATTTATGAGAGAAGTTTCATTTCTGGGCATTCAGGTCTTAGGGTCGTTGGTCACGCATGTGGGGTCTGGCATTATGTATGAAGTCAGTTCAGCTTTAGAGGCTATGGTCTTGCTAGCCTCTACGTACTCCCAAGAGTTGGTTCCAGTTTGTTCTTACATAACTGGTATACTCTCACTTTCCTATCGTGTATAAGTTGGTTTTCTGTTTTTGCTCCAATGTTGAAGTTTAGCTGACAAATACTTCTACATTTTTTGTAGGCATATTAGATTATATGGAAGGATTCAACACTGAAAACCTGCATAAGGTTACAAAATATGTTTTTCAATAGCATAATTTCTTGCATGTTACTTGCTTTTTAAACGTGGATCCTTGCATTATAGGTATATGACGTTTTCTGCTATTTATCACGGTCAGTGCGGTCTAATACTGAATCCTTTGGTTCATCTATCGCAAATGAACTTTTCATGATAGTAAGGAAGCAGGTAAAAATAATTATTTCTTTTAATCCCGCTTCCTAACTTTTGTTTTTATTTTACATTATTACACAATATCTGGCAGAGGTTTAAAATAACTGTTTGGACTGGCAGGTCAGCAATCCTGACTTCAAGTACAAGAAAATGGGTCTAATCGGAACTTTAAAGATATTGTCCCATCTTGGAAACACTGACACAGATGATACATCCCACTCCTCATCATCGCAGGTAATATTAAGAGAAACAAGTAGACTATTTGCTTATTCTCATCTCCAAAGCTAGAACTTCCGAGAACATACTTATCACTTATTTGTCATTATTTGTTGCGAAATCCATGTATAGAAGTTGAATTATGAGGAGGCTCTCGAACTTCTGAGAACATCGCTAGACTCATGCCAACAGTTGCCAATATCGTTAATCCTCTTTTACGATGAACTATCTTCCATTCTTGATTCAAGAACGCTTCACCCAGCAATCATGGAAAGGTGAGTTACATGCGATTGTTTTTTTCTTTTCGAAAAGCTATATGCTGATAACCTAATATTACATGTATACCTTTTTGCTATAAACCTTAATTTGTTAAAAAGCAAAAGTAGGAGACGTAAAAATATACTGTATTAATTATCTACTATTCTTCTGTGCAGGGTTGGCCAACTTGTCGGAGAGTTTGAATCTATGTATTTAACTGATTTAGAAAGTGGGAAATTGCCTGGTTCTGACTTGTACTGTGATCTTGAAGGTGAGTCACATGGATGTGCCTTTATCGGCTCCAAATAAATAGGTTACAGTAAACAGCTTTTATATGTATTGTATTTTCTGTTATGCAGGGGAGCCATGGATGAACTTGGATGGAGATATATCTCCAATTTGCGTGAACATATTACCAATGGCTTCTTCATCATCAATGTATGTAATATTATAATTGCTTCTTTTATTTGCAAAACTGATTATTCTAGTTAAACTTGTAAAGACGGATCACAAAATTTGAACTGTGCAGGTCGACATCATTACAAACTCTTCCTGCTAACTTCCGTTTACTTTCTGTGGTAGGTGCCTTAAAAATACATAAGTCTCAGTTAACCTTATTTCTATATGATGATCTCAGTTTTCTGTTTGATGTTTATCTATTTATACAGATGGAGAGGCTGGGAAATCAGGGATCTCTAGGAGGAATTGATGCACTTTTGGGCTGTCCAATACATCTTCCTTCTTCTAAGGTTAACTTTTAGGATCTTTCTCTTTTACGTTACTTATTGTTGTAGTTCCTTCAGATTATGAATGTGGAATTTCAATTTTATCTGCTCATTTAAGTACTTCAATTAGTTCACATCATTTTGCTGATGTGAGGAAAAAGAAATTACGCGCTTAATGCACTATTTTAAGATTTATTTGTTTATTTATTTTGGAATGGCTTGGTGAATGTTTAGATTGAAGTCAGATTGGGGATATGCAGGCTTAAATATAACATCTCAATGTACAGTAGTATGGGGATACAAATGCTTTATATAAGATTAGTGAAACCTGTTATTACTGGAAATGCATGCTTCAGTTTCATTTTCTCCATATTTGAGCCCTGTATATGTTGTTCATGATGTACTTGCACAGACTGGGCGGTGGGCACCCTGACGGGGTTTGTTTCTCTTTTAAAATATTCCAAAGTATGTTTTCACTTCTCTTTTTGTGCCCCACTTGGTTATCTAGTCAGACAGTTCCAAAAAGCTGTTTCTATCTTTCCTTGATGCATCTTCTAGCAGAAAGGTCATAAAGTGATAAACGTACCAGAACCATGTTGATATTTCATACCCATATGCTAGCAAGCTTACTGCTTTATTATATAATATATCAAGCTTATAAATTTGTCCTTTACTCTTATTTGATTAGATATGCAACATGATTTACTAATCTCTTCTTGCCATTGGTTTTGCAGCTTATCTTGGAGTCTTGGCATTCATTAAATAAAAAGCAGAAAGATGTTGTTTGCCTCTCTCTTTACTATGCAATTAACTGGATCAGAGAGCTAGTAAGTTTTGACGTTTGATGTAACTGTCTGAGATATTTTTATCAAATTTGATCTTTCATGCTTTGCTATTAGTTCTTAAATCATGGCAACCTTAGCTTTTCTTTACTTTTTCTTTCTCTCTTCATTTTTTCCTTTTTTTTTTTTTTTTTTTTTTTTTTTTTTTTTTTTTTTGGGTAAATGATTATTAAGACTGCAAAAATCAACACATCACAGAAAGTTGGAAGTCATTAAAGCCATAAAGTTAAGGGGTGTAATCCACACACAAAAATAGAACAAGAACATTTTTGGTCGCATGACTAACCACCTTGGTGGTCACTTTGACAACATAAAATTATCAAAGCATGACTATGGGTTATATTGTATTTACTTCAATGGTTTTATTTTTTTCATCTCATATAGCTTAATGCCTTTGGTACACAAGTTGCTGGAAGATCTGACTGCATAAGCCAAGCTACAAAGGAGGATACGGTCATCAAGATCTCAAAACGTTTGAGAAACCTTGTGTAAGTCGAAACGATATCTAACATGTAACGTGAAGTGTATAACGATTATGGAAAATATAGTCTTCTGTATCATTGATATTACACCTTTTCATTACTTTCACTCCTGTGGCCCAATAGTAAATGAAGTGTTTGGCTTAACACATTGTTTCATAAGAGTTTTTTTGCTAGCATTTAGTTATTTAAAAATCATTCTAATAATGACCAAAAGTGTTCAATCATATACGTCATTAAGCATCATAAATGGAATCTGGATATTTGGTTGATGATGCTGCCATGTAATTTATCTCTTTGGTTTGTGCTGTAGAGATTATATGCATGTGCTTTACACTTTTCTTCATCCTACACTTTAAAGCATGTTTAGCAGTGATCTTCCTTTAAAAGTTGATTAAATTCTATGATGCAGATTTCTTGAGAGCTTGTTAAATCATTTTCTCAAAGAGTGTCCTATATCCTTTCCTGAGCTATCCTCAGCTTCCTCTCCAGGCCAGCCTACTCGCATTGAAAAGAATAGTGAGCAAATGAGAATGAATCGAGATTCTTTCCATGGCAGCAAGAGAAAGGATAAAAAGTCCTCAAAGACATTGAAAAATTCTGGCACCCAAGGAAACAACACTACTCAGCTTACACTTATTGAAACGTGGAAGAAAGCAGGAGCAATAAGTACTGATGCTTCAAATGAAAATTCTACCGGCATGCCTTCTAAAAGCAGTCCATCTCAGCCAGCAGCATGTTCTACCAGCAACTCCAGTGAATCACTAGATACTGATATTATAATTTCTGAAGCTGTTAAGCTTCTAGAAGCTCAAAGATACAAATTTAGACCTCTTTTGGTTGATTGTTTCTCCATTTTGTCATATTCAAAGGTCAATCATCTATTCCCATTCAGTGATCTTAGTATATGTTCTGTTTATTTTGATCATTATGTGTTAGGGATTTTGTGAAGGTATTCCCGCGGTTAGTCAGTTCCATGACATCACATGTTTCTTGAATGCAGGATATTGATTCTTGTTGTGCAGATCCTAAATGTGAGGTATGCGATTATCCACTTCATCAATGCATGTTATGACCTCACTCGTCTAACATTAAATGTATTGTGGCTTAACTAACATTTTTCTCATGTGGATTTCATATTCTAGTTACCTGTGTATCTTTACCTCCTGCGCGATCTTCACAGCAAAATAAAATATTTTACTCCAAAGCCAACATTACCCAGATCCTCGAGCACTCCTCCTGGTTTAAGTGGAATAACAACAGTTGCATTTGTAAGCAAGATTCAAACACTGTTTCCGACTCTCAGGACACACCTTGATTCTGCTACATCTTTACTTGAGCATTGTAAGATTCTGGCATCAAATGATTGAATATTGGTCACTTGGGCTTTAAAGTATATATTATCTTACACGTAAGTACTTTTAGGTTCTGAAACATGTCAGCAACACTGGAGGGATCAATCTTCTATGGCTGGTAATCCAGAAACAAGTAATATGGTGGTTTCGGTACCATCTGTTTCGAGTTTTGTTATCAAAGAGACGCTTTCTTGTTTCAGCAAGGTATCTACTGCCCCTCTCTTTCTTATTATTGTATCAGGTTTTGAAGGTTTACTGTACTATGATTTGATCCCTCTTTTCATATTATCTTCTTTTTTGGTTCTTTCACTTTTGGATCCTGTACAGATGCTGACCTGTTCAGATCTTATACTCTCAAAACAATCAGTTCTCTTGGATCTGCTTAGGTCTTTCCAGCCCAAAAAAGTCTCTGATATTGCAGCCATGCAATCTTTATCATCAACAAGAGAGATAGATTGCTTATATGAAGGTGTATATACTTTTCTAGAAGGGGTCCTGGATGTAGGTATGGTTTCCATTTATCTGTGAATGGGTTGCTTTTGGTCATGTTTAATACTTTAATCTAACAAAGAGATGGGTCAAATGGGTCTAAATTCGCCCAACGTGTCCTTTCTAATGCATAAAACCTCTTTTATTCATTAAGTTTATACTTATGTAATGTTGTAATCCATACTCCATAGATAGAAATTTAATAGTTTTAGCAAATGTATTTCGGGTCATCTCTACTCGACACACACAAAACTGACCAGTTTTGAAACGAATTTGTTTCGGCCTGTTCCGCTACCTGCTGACTACCCATTTTGCCACCTCTAGTTTCTTTTGTCATTTCATCTACTGTTGATAGATAGTAGGATTCTTATGGCCTGTCGATCTCTTTTGCAGCACTATGTTTCTCATTTATGCTTGCTTCTGAAGTGGTACTGACATTGGAGTCGGTTATTGTCTCTCTTCAAAAAATCCTTGACAAGCCTCTGGAGGGAATTGATAAACATAAACTGGCTGTCATTCCAGAACTCCTTGTCACTTTGCGGAACAAACTTTGCTTGTCTGCTCACAAATTATTGAGTCATAACTGGCATAATGAGATTCAAAACGGCTGGAAGGGAAAAGTAAATCATTATCTTCTTCCTGGATCTTATAAAGTTGTTTAACATTTACTTTTATTCATTAGTTGTCCCGGTCTCCTGTATCTTGCAGGGGGAAATGGTGCAGAAGATCATTCACATTTACTTGGAAAACTGCGAGTCCACGTCTGAATCACTGGACGAAATTGCATGCTCTATTTTGCCAACGGTGAGTATAACTTAAGTTTTGCAGTAGCTGGCCTCTGTCCTTTGCCAATAACTGAATCATATACCCCCATGAATCATCACATATGATCTTGCTATATTTATCTCTGTCTCTCATCTGTTTATTCTTACTTGCATAAAATTTCTACTGAATCATCTGTATCACTGTATGATGTCCAACTTGATGTTTCTTTTGGTACTAAACTACTAATAGATGATATACAGATAACCTGTAGATATTACTGTTTGCAGATAGCAATGTGACCTTTTCATAAATTGGTTAATCCTGGTTAAGGATCAAATGAGAAATAAAAGTAAGATGAGAAGAATGAGAAATAATCACAGCCGCACATTTCAGATGCACCTACAAAAAGAGATGCATCTCCCATGAAATTCTCCTAAATGTGTGGCTGAAAACATTTCTCACTCTTCTTATTTTTATTTGTCTTCTTAGTGGATCCATTCCCTATGTTTCTTATGAAAAATAAGCTATCGTGTATTTATAATGCCAAACCGCTCCTGAACTATTTTTTTTAATAGATTTTGATCGAAATAATATAGTATTTGTAATCGTATTTGACACACTAATTATTTCCAGATATTTAAAAGAATTTGGACAGGATTTTAGATCAATCCAACCCAAAGCGCGCCAAAAACTTACCTGTTGTTCCCCGAATCTGTTTTGATCTGCTACCCGCCCCACCCGTCACCCATTTTGCTACCTCTTATTGTGAGAGTTATAATATTTTTCCAACTTTATATCAACTTGGTTCATATTCACTATGAGCAAAACTGCATATTTGCTTAAACACTGGCTCTTGAAAGTTGAAACAGCTCTTAACTAATTAGCAAGGTTTGAATTTAATGAATCAGTTAAATACCAAATTAGGCTTGATTTTGACGTTTCCTGAGCAGAATTGTTTGTGGTTTCTTTTGGGTGTCAGACACTCTCTTCCAGCAGAACAACAGCGGAAGATTCCCATGGTTTTACGACTCTTTGTTCCTCAACTTTTGCTGTGTGGTATAGAGAGTTGGTAGACATCTTCTCTTGTCAAAAATTGTATATGTTTTTAATGCTTCTCACAGGGATTGCTAACATAACATTATTTGATTTGCAGCATGAGCAGAATCTCATTATACTTGGCAAGCTGGTAACATTCTTTTCTTTTAACTAATTTAAATGTCACATGTAAGAGGTATCAACAATTAACTCTGTAAGATCTTACACTAGGTTAAAGAAGCTATTATAATACAGAAATCAAGGGCTACTCCTCATCCAAGCGTGGTGCAAATACTCATGGAGAAGCTTCACCGATCTGTAAATGTAGTTGTATCCTTGATAAATGTTTGCAGGACTCATACCAAGGTATGTACTAAGTAGGACTCGTATCATTCCATTGCTTCAGGTTATTATGCAACTATGATGTGCAAATTTGTTGTAGGTTACCATTCACACAATGGCCGTCAAGTATGGTGGAAAGTTTGTTGATTCCTTTTTAAAAGGTATGTAGTTGACATGTTACGTTTGGTAACTTATGTCTTATGTGTTACTAATATTGAATCTTTTGCAGTTTTTGAATTCCTAGAAACCCACTTTCAGGGCCACAGTCAACTTATCATCCAACTGGTAAGGCAGTCGTCATTCTTATACACTATGCTAGTCGTTTGGGAGTGGTGGAAATTTCGACCTATTTACTTATGAATGAGTCATTTGGATTATGTTCTATCTCTAACGGGTGAACTGGTAAAACAAAAATATAGGTCTAAAAAAAACTTGTTAAACAGGTAAGAAGTCCCTCAGAGTGTTAATTATTGCATAAAAACTCCTATTTTGCCACAAGTCGTCGACCCACCCATTTTGCTACCTTTATTTTGGAACTTTGAGTGGTTTAGAAACATTGATGCAGCCTTCATTCTTGTAAACTATAGAAAGTAATTCAGATTAAACTAGAGGTTTTATTTACTTTTTTGTGCATTTCAGTTTAAAGACTTCCAAAGGGGAACACGAACAGTACAAACACTATGTTCGCAAGCAAAGGTATATTATTTGCAGTTTCTTATCATTATCATTAATTTGGTCACTCCATTCATGGAGGTCTATCGAATCTCTTATTCTCTCTTAACTTTTTCTTGTATTGGAAGGGCTTGAAACAAACTGGTATTACTTGTAAAATTCCTGCTACCAAAAGATCTTTGGAACGCCTTTTGTTTCGTGTGAAGGCTCTTCTTCACTCTTCATCAAGTGGATTGACCTTCGAAGTCGGTATGTAATACATTTCCTGCTTTTCTTAAAGCATGCGTTGATCACACATTGAACTGTTCCTGTAATTTTAACTTAGTCAATTAATATTTTCTAGCTAAAAGTAAATGGGTCAAACAAGCTGAAAGTCTTACATAGTCTATTCTAAGTACATAAAACCTCCTAAATTGATTTATTTTTAAAGATTTAGATTATTATTTTGATAACAAAATTGTTTCTGTATTAATACTTTATAATATTAAAAACGGACAATAAAGTGTTGCTATTGTTGACAGGCAACTTGAAACACATTTGTTGGCACTTATGCCCTTTACGTGTCATAAATCTCATACGACATCCATTTTATTAATTGCTATTGTTGACAGGCAACTTGAAACACAAGAACTTGATAGGACAGGAAGTAAGCTCTCAAGTATACATGGATGATGAAAATGAAATTAACACTGATGACTTTGTTGGCACTGCCGAGGATGAAAGAGTAAGAGATTCAGAGGATGAAACAGTACGAAATGCAGAGGATGAAACAGTGATGAATTCAGAGGATGAAAGAGTAAGAAACTCAGAGGATGACGGAGAAGCAGATTAAAGCAGTAATATATCATATGACAATAAAACTGAAGGTTTTTTGGATGCTAAACAACTTTTTTTTAAGTACCGGAGGGCTTTGACTGTCTTTTTACACAATTATGGTTGACATTTCATCAAGCATTTTAAAAGCTCAAATGTATAGTTTCATAGAAAATACACCATCCCAATATTCTTAATTTCTTGTTTCTATACAATGATAAGAATCTTGCCTTTATAGGGTACATAATGCTTGACAATCATCTTTGATAATACATCATTATCTATATTTACTTCTGTAGATACGAGTACTTTTTCAGTGCAGTTGATGCAACATTTCAAACATGATTGTTATTTCCAGTAGGTTCATTTATGAAAGAAACTCACTGATGAGAATTTTGCCAGACTCGTGCCCTTTGTGTGGCATGGCTGTTCAGTGTCACGACTCATGCGTGACTACATGATTGCCAAGCTACTTGGCAAGGCATGACTGCGATTTGCGGATTAACAAGCTTCGTTTAAGTAATCTCAAACCCAAACACATCGTATAAATAGTAAATGACATTTCCATTTCGGCAACTTTTCTAGCCATTTAAAAAAACGACACACACTAAACCCTACATCAGATTTGGGTTTCTTGTATTGATTAGGAGAAAATAAAGGTGGTAACAAAATACATATACTCATCCTTGTTATCATGTCTGCTCACCCATTAGAAGCTTCATGTTTGAAGCTCGTTTTTTTATGAAAACTATTAACCTTTCATCATAATATCTGAAATGTCACTATAGATTCTTTGGCATCCTCTGGCTTGTTATCATTTTGATTTGCAGATCATTTGGAACATATAACACCGTTTGGTTCATTTAAAACAACCGTTGTCACCTTGTCACATTGTAAATTGTTAGGACCTCATGATTACTCGATGTTCAGTTACTAGACTTCAAGACAGTTAATACGTATTCATAAGGCAAAATACAGAAAGAAAAAAATGTAAGCATTTTGAGACAAGTGGTAACGGGTGACCAAACCCATCACCGTCACATCAACATTCACCTATCACCAAACAAGTGAACGTGATCACGAAAACGAACCCCTGAAAACAATTTCTTTTTCCTTTTAATTTCCAACACAAAAACACTAGATGACTAAACCGAACCAGCGAAAAACACCACCACCACGCGTTATGGTTGTTCAAAATATCCGAGAAACTGATAAACCGATCTGAAGCGCTCGACCCAAAACCAGAAAAACCCGCTTATTCACGGTTTGGTTTTGGTTTTTATATTTAGATTTTCGCGGTTAACCGAACCGAAACGTGTATAATATACATGAAGGTTTAAACTAAATATTTAAATAGTTGTACAAGTATTGATTTACTAATTTTATTTTATAACGTTTTTTTTATCCCAATGTAGACATTTACTAAACATTCATCAAAATTGATTAATGTGATCGTAAACGATAAAAGTAGAATAAATACTTTTTGTTAATCTGTTATGTATATTTATCTGTATGCAACTATTATGATGGAATAACTTTAATATGACTATAATCTATTTAATGTACTTAATTTTACTAAAATGAAATTTTACGTTCTAGATCATGTTATTGTTCATACGGTTAAACTCGATGAAACGGCTACAATTGTTAACTATGACCTGAACCGTGGGGAATTGTTCATTTCGGGTACCTGCATGTCCGGTTACCCGCCTAGTACTATTCGGTTTCGGATAGTAAAATGAATTACCCGCCCCATGATGAATAGCATATATCTTTCAACCAACAGAACCGAACCGTCTCATGAACACCCCTACCACGCGTGGCGGTGGTCATTGTGTAAAGGGGATCACGTGTGGTTGGAGTGGGGGAGGAGGAATAACACGTGAAGCGTCCACCATTACCATTGGTCATTTTATATTTTAATAACTAATACTAAATTTTACATAGTATTCACTTTTGGAGGGACATATATGTGCAATTATTCACCCTTGGAGAGATATATATGCAATTTTCCCTAAAAAGAAAAAAACAAATACGCAATCATTACCGATTTTAACAACCTATTATATATGTTATATTGCCGATTTGTAGTAATATATTTTGTTAAAATATAAAAAAACAAGCAAAGTGATAGTATTTGTTTGTTAACTTTAGTGTTTATTTATACTTTGTGTCGTTTCTCGTCCACCTCGATCACATGTCAATTATCTATCACAACCCTCCACCCACACACATCGCGTTTATGAACCAGATTTGTGCAACATTTAGTCATTTGGATGACCGAGCCATTTTATTTATTTATTTATTTTTATTTTTATTTTTATTTTTCTATTTTTTTTGGTGACTTACATTATGGGGCATGTTTGCGGAAACTACTACGCTATTTGGTGGTTGATTCGGTAAATGAGTGAATGTTGTTTAGTCACTATTACACGAATAAAAAATACTAATGATCAAGGGCCGTAGTGATGTTAGGGGTGTTATTTTATTATAACGAGAATGGCGACGGGCCGCCGCGTTGCGGGCGGGCCTGTTTTTTGTCGTTGCATGTGATCTACAGTTTCTTCCCTTCCAAAGACCCCTTAAATCTAACCTCGAGTATTCTCAGGCTGATATTTGGCCACTGCTAATGATCCATCTGCTCTTACAAGGAAAATCTTTGTCTTTTTTTTGGTCATAATGTATGGCCATTTTTGGCCTGATTAATGGCCTGGAAAATATGTAAATACGCATGCACAAACAAAAATTATAATTGTTAACATTTTCAAAATGTATGGCCTAACCTTAGGAAAGGAAGCAAAATACTTATACATTTACATGTACACAGTGTTCACTTCTTATATGAATTTCATGTTTAACTTTGTACCTGGGTTGCAAAATCCATGCTGAACCAAACACCCCCTTACTGGTATTTGCCTAATTAANACGCATGCACAAACAAAAATTATAATTGTTAACATTTTCAAAATGTATGGCCTAACCTTAGGAAAGGAAGCAAAATACTTATACATTTACATGTACACAGTGTTCACTTCTTATATGAATTTCATGTTTAACTTTGTACCTGGGTTGCAAAATCCATGCTGAACCAAACACCCCCTTACTGGTATTTGCCTAATTAAAACTATCATGAACTCTTAAGAGCTTCTTGTGAATTTTCATAACAATAGTAATTCCAACTATACTTCTAGAGTTAACAAAATTGTACCAAACATAGAAGCATTAAAGAATTTTAAAAAAACAAACCTGGATGAGGTAGGAGGATCCTGCTGCGATTGTATCATCACTGCGGGTTTGCAAGCCTAATTTGGTCGTAACTCACATTGAGAATTTTAAGGCTGACGAAAGCTCCAGCCCACCCGCAGCCGCAGCTTTCCTGTACTACACATGACCCGTTCTCAAGAACATCCCTTAGTAACATAACTCAAGACAACCGAGCCATCTTAAGCATAAGTTGGAGCCAACATATAACCTATATCACATATACAAATCTATATATTGAGCTGATCAAATATCAGTGTTAATGAATGTAAACAAACTATGCAACATATGCGCCGGTAATGTAAAACTTTTAGTCACAGTTAATGTATCAATTCTATTCCCGTATCTCTACATTTAATACCATGTCTCGTTTCCGCAAGTTGTATGACCGTTGTATTCATAGGCAGATTAAATTTACATATGCCATTCACGGATGGAAAAAATTTAATAAAGATGATATGAAAAGACGGGCACTTATAAATTTACCTTTCCATTGAAATAATCGATAATGCATCAGTTTCTTCGGTAAGAGCATTGTAGTGACATCTGAATGCTGGTAGAGACGTTAACAAATCCATGTTAGCACGTTTGTGCAGGTTTTTCCTAAATAATCAAAAAACAAATAAGTTACTGCACCTATTAAAACGCATATCCAAATACACTCGTAAACATGAGATTATCTAACTTAAAGTATTAAAGAAGACAAAATACTTTAAGTATCAATTGAATAAATAGCACAAAATGGACCATTGATAACAACAATGCTTACAACTCCTAACGTCCAACATCTCAAAAAGACCTTATAATGCTTATAATTTGACTTAGTATCAGATGTTTAATAATAATGTTAATACAGATAATGAATTTGAAGCATGTGAACGCTATGTATTTAGTACCTTGGCAACTCATAAGCCATTGTCAAAGCATCAGCGCAACCTCTTCCGATTCCACCACTTTCACTCATGTGTAGGCCACTTTAATCCGCTAAAAGATACCAATATCCAAACAGGCTCTAACTGTAAATCCACATGCGCTTCACAAGCTCATTAGGTAAGCTTTCCAACGTTTGCAGTGGAAGGGCTGAAAAAAGCACCGTTAAGGAATCCCTTTGTAGTTTAAATTTGTTGTTGTGATTAAATAGCTAGGCTTCTTCAAGTGTTCTAAGAGCAGCTTTATGTTCTTTTTCCTTCTCATACGCCTCTCCTAAGCTGTTCCAATATGTGACAATAAAGTGTATGGTCGAAATCATTAGCAATGAAGTGTAGCTGGAGAATCTATCTTCAAAAATATTTTTAGGTGAAAGTTTTTCAATTTATGTGTGGTTTAAGTATGTGCAAACATTTATATTTGCCTTCGGCTTACTGTGCAAAAAGTTTAGTTGCCTAGCTGAATCAAGTCTTCAGTTACTTACCTGAGGAAAATCATGCATCATCTAAATCAAATATTCCACGCCATTGTTCTCTTCTTCTAATATACCGTCTGTTAGAACCAAAATGTAGCTGGTCAGCTTCTGTTATCAATTGCTTACAACTCCTAATGCCGTTTCGGTACACGTGTGACTCTGTTGTGATTCAATGTTTTTACCGAAAAAAATTGCATACCTGATTTAGGATGCATAACACTTTTCCGTCCATCCAAAATCACAGTCGACAATAACTTTGGCTGTAAAAATTAAAGCAGTTGTAGCGAGTCATTCTATGTTGATTAAGGTAAGTCGTACAATTATACCATCTAAAACCATATCAAATAAAACATTGTTAATAGTAGTCTTGATAAATATGATAACATATCAAATAGAACATTCTTAAAAATCAAAACTTCAATACATCGGTATTAACTAAAACCTCACATATGTTTGTGACTGTCAATATTCCTATCATGTGTGCGTTTGTCAATACTGCTAACATATATCAATTGCTAAAATTTAGTATTGTGTATCTACATTATATTAAGACAATTGATATATGTTAGCAAACTATAACAAATATTGTCGTCTTAAAATATTGACAAATGAAGAAAGATATAGAACATAAACTGCAATACCTACCGCAGGGGTTGCAACGACAGCAAAATTACCGGCTCCGATCACTGGTTTAATGGTCCCCAAATCAAGAAGCAACAAAAGTAGTAAATTTCCTGTTCCATTATACATATGACATTAAAACGGGCGACAACAATTAACCACAACATATATAGTCTAAATTAATGTTAGTTTATATATTTACCTCGAACTACCTATGCAATAAAGCCCTATGAGGCTGGAAGTTCGCGGAACATGGCAATCATGTGAGGATAGCATCCGACAAATTTATAATAGATTCAACTTTATCTGGCACAATCTTCGCAATCATATATAATCTAGTTAGAGGGTGTTTGTTTCAGCTTCTATTGCCGGCTTATGGCTTATTTCGTTTTGGGCTTATGTTTTAATATGGTCAAATTTTGTGGCTTATTTTAAAACTTTTCGCATTATATAAGTTTAATATGTCCTAATAAGCTTATATAAGCCGTAAAGTTTCAAAATAACCTACAAACAGTGAGGTTATCAAACATAAGACCGAGACCAAATAAGCCATAACCTCACTGTATAAGCCTTAACAAACACGCCCTGAAAACTATGATCCTAATTAATAGTAAGCCCTTGAAAATCTTTTTATTTTCTATACTTGGATTTCTTATTTTAAATACAACCGTGTACATAAAAAATAAGCAATCTAAACACTCAAACTAAACTAAATAATTAATTAATAATCATACATACCTTGTCGGCTTGTTGATTTTCCCAGTAATCTTCTGGCCAAAAAACTGAAAACAAAAGAAGCACCAAAACTGTTAAACAAAGATCTCATAAAAATTAAATGTTTATAAACATGGATAAATTAAAACCTTCCCCAACAATTAAGTTAAAGCTGAAGATTTGAAGTCACTTAAGATTTCGGATTTATTGTTACAACCTTCTTATTCCGAGCTTCTGATGTCCAAAGATTTCATGGTTACATACATCAAATAGCTGAACTTATTGGTTGATTTGAAAAACCCGGAGCAAGATGACGTTATGGTGGTGGTGTGGAGTACTCTAGATCTTGTTAAGCGATGAAGATGACGCTATGGTGTTGTAGGTTCTTCTCTTCGTCATATAGTCAGTGGACTGGACAAAACTGGGAGCAAAAATGGATCAAAGTCACGGGCCAAAGGAGCCCAAGAAAATTGGCGGGAAACCCACGACGAAAACGTCGTCGTTTACGACCTGTTTTAATATATAGTATAATTTGACAAGAGTAAGTATTCAACTAATATAAGAAACCCTTGGCTGGTTGAAGGGTGCCAAGCACCTGTTAGTTATCGTACTGGTTTCAGTAAAACTTAAGTAAGTTAACAATAAAACAATTGAAACAAACTCCAATAAAAAAAAATTTTGTTTGTGTTTAGAACTACAAAAGGCCAAGCAACAAGTATACATACTAAATTACCAAACCACATGACCAATAATTTCGTCTTAAAATTACTAGGATAAGAATTGAAAAGAAAAGCTAATGTAGCATTAACGACTCTGATCATTGTGAAAAATTTAATGGTAAGTTTTGCTATATTTTTATACTTCATATTCTACTTATCCTACCTACACAATAATATAACATGTGTTATTCGCTCACTGTTTATCTACATCAAAACCGTTAATTCTGCAATGTGTCAAAATTCTATGAATAGGATGATAAGCATAAATACAAACTAGGGATATTTCTCTTTAGTGATTAGTACATTTTTTATTATTATATATTAATTAAAATTGAAGGGAAAAAAAAAAAAAAATGAAAATGTAAAAGGCCGGCGTTTGGCAAATTAAAGATAAAAAGTCCATAAAGAGAATTGGACAAGTGAAAAGCCCAAAGGCCCAAAAGAAATAAACCCTGACTGATATAAGAAGAGGCCTTAAAATGACGCCTCACAAACCCTAATTCATCAAACACAGTTGTTTTTTATCTGCATAGGTTTAGCGGCAGCCTCCTTCGTTCCTGTCTCAAGATGAAGGTAACTTGTTTTATTATCATCTCATCAAATGTAATAATAATAAATAATAAAATGTTAATGGGGTTTTGATTTATGATGTGTGTAGTTCAACATCGCGAATCCAACAACTGGGTGCCAGAAGAAGCTCGAAATTGATGATGACCAAAAGCTGTATGTTTCTTCATTTCCATCTTTTTTTCTTATGTTTAGTGATATTAGCAACTATAGGTTATTATAAATGTTTTATAAGTTTGTTAATGGTTTAGTTTTTGTATACATTTGGAAGAATTATATGTTAATTGTTTTAAGTGATGTGGCGATGTTAGTGTTTTAGGTTACTTTATACATGGGCTTATTTGTTTTTGCTTTTTTGTTTTATAAGTTTCATTTTCTGCCTTATTTTTGGGCTTTTATTAATTTATTATGTCATAACAAATGTTTTTCAGCTGTCAAATTTGAAAATCAGCTGACAGTGTTGAGCTTATAAATTAAAAAATTAAGATAAGCTCATAAGCTCATGAGCCCATAAGTAAGCTTAAACAAACACCCTTTACTCATGCTGGACTGGGTTTATATTTGGAAACTAATTGCTCTAGTTTGTAAGTTAAATGTTAGATTACTAGTTTGAGTGCAATCTGTGTTGGGTATCTAATGTTATATAATTTTAAGTTATGCATTAGGGTATTTAGACGTTGTTTTTTTTTGTCCGCTGGTTCTTTATTTGCTTTCTATTTAGCTAGAAAGTTGACTGTTGTTTCTCTGTTATTATTTTTACAGGCGTGCTTTTTATGACAAGAGGATCTCCCAGGAAGTCAATGGAGATGCACTTGGAGAGGTATTACTACTGTAGTTATTGTTTCATCATTGTGTGTTGTAGTTGGATAGTTACTGCCGAAGATGATGATATCTAAAGTTTGTTTTTGTTTTGGTCAATAGGAGTTCAAGGGTTACGTGTTCAAGATCATGGGAGGGTGTGACAAGCAAGGTTTCCCAATGAAACAGGGAGTGTTGACTCCAGGGCGTGTTCGTCTTTTGCTTGTCCGAGGTTTGTGTACCGAAATGTTTGATATGTTATTGTTTATATTATCTAATTATTGTTGATATGTTTAACCTGCGTTCTAATTATTTTACTCTTTTTAGGTACCCCTTGCTTCAGGGGTTATGGAAGGCGTAATGGTGAGCGCCGAAGGAAGTCTGTCCGTGGATGCATCGTCAGTCAAGACCTCTCAGTCTTGAACTTGGTCATTGTCAAGAAGGGTGACAATGACTTGCCTGGATTAACTGATGTTGAGAAGCCAAGGATGAGAGGTCCCAAGAGAGCTTCCAAGATCCGCAAGCTGTTTAACCTTTCCAAGGAAGATGATGTCAGGAAGTACGTCAACACCTACAGACGCACTTTCACCAACAAGGCTGGTTAGTACTTAGTCCCTCATTATAATATATGTTGTTTCTTAGATATATAATGGATATTAGATTATGGCTTTAAAAGAATCTGATTTAAGGTACATCAAGATGTGTATAAAATTAACTGGTTTGTAACAGGCGTCTCTTGCGTCTTTTATGTAAAGTTGAGTATATAAAGTTCTGTATAAAATGGCTTTTAGGTTTTAAACTTGATTTATTTGATTGGCGTTTCTTTAGTTATTCTTATTGATTTGACCATCTGGGATTGGCAATTCGTATCTCTATTGGAGTAAATTTGTTGAAATTGCTGTTTTTTAAAAACACATTTCTTAGCAAACGTCTTACTGGAAATTTGAATGTGTTTGCAGGAAAGGAAGTCAGCAAAGCCCCCAAGATCCAGCGTTTGGTGACACCATTGACCCTGCAAAGGAAGAGGGCTAGAATTGCCGACAAGAAGAAGAGAATTGCCAAGGCTAAATCGGAGGCAGCAGAATACCAGAAGCTTCTCGCAAGCAGGTTGAAGGAACAAAGAGAAAAGCGAAGTGAGAGCTTGGCAAAGAAGAGGTCCAGACTTTCGACTGCTTCTAAGCCATCCATTGCTGCTTAGAGTCTGCTTGGTATGTACTTTGGTTTTGGGAGTTGTTCTTGATGGTACTCTGATAATGAATGAGACATTAGTTTTGTTGCCTTTTTTCTTATGAGTTTGTATGACTGGTAATGGTATTTCAACATTTTGGTTATCTACTTATTTAAAGCGATATTTCTTATTTGTTGTCATTTGGTTTACTTAAGTATATGCTTTACTCAGTTTTGATTATTAAGCTCATAAATATGGCAACACGTTTACAAACAAGCTGTGTTGACGAATAAGAATGTTTCTGAAATTCATTGATACAACATATTATGAAATAATTAATCTCATGAAATTACAGCAGTTTATTGTTTTCTTGTAATTTTTATGAATTAATAGTAAAACTAAAGAAAAATGTTTTTGTGTGAGATTGTAAATCAGGGCTGAGCATCGGGCCGAATACCAACCCGACCCGACTCATCCCGAAACCGAGTGAGGAAAAACCCAAACCGAAAACCGAATTGAATTACTCGGTTCGGTTTCGGTTTAGTCGGGTTTGGTCCTGACCCGAAAAACCGAATTTATGAAAAATAAAAACCGAATACCGTCCTGACTCCCGAGTATGGTTGGTTCGGGATTCGGGATGCTCGGTTTTTGTTGGTTTTTCGAGATTTTCAGGATTCGGTCGGTTTTGCTCACCCTTACTGTAAATTATAGAACAAGTTGGTCAGTAATTTTGTCTTACAAAAAAAATTGAGACTTGGAACTAAAGAAAGGGTCTTTGGTGTTAAGAATATGAAGTTTGATAATTATTTTTTCCTTTTGACCACTTTAAGTTGATCAAACTTTGTAGTAGTACATGTCATGGCTGCAAGATCGCTGATTGTTTATCCAGTTCTGCTTGTTTGAAGTCGACTGGAATTGTCCTAGTGATGATTTCAGAATTGGAAAATTGAGCCATTTATGTTTATANTTTTGACAAATAAGAATGTTTCTGAAATTCATTGATACAACATATTATGAAATAATTATTCTCATGAAATTACAGCAATTTATTGTTTTCTTGTAATTTTTATGAATTAATAGTAAAAACTAAAGAAAAATGTTTTTGTGTGAGATTGTAAATCAGGGCTGTGCATCGGGCCGAATACCGACCCGACCCGTCCCGACTCATCCCGAAACAGAGTTTGGGGAAAAACCCAAACCGAAAACCAAATTGAATTACTCGGTTCGGTTTCGGTTTAGTCGGGTTCGGTCCCGACCAGAACCAACCCGAAAACCGAATTTATGAAAAATCAAAACCGAATATCGTCCTGAGTATGGTCGGTTCGGGATTCGGGACGCTCGGTTTTTGTTGGTTTTTCGGGATTTTCAGGATTCGGTCGGTTTTGCTCACCCCTTACTGTAAATTATAGAACAAGTTGGTCAGTAATTTTGTCTTACAAAAAAAAAATTGAGACTTGGAACTAAAGAAAGGGTCTTTGGTGTTAAGAATATGAAGTTTGATCATTGTTTTTTCCTTTTGACCACTTTAAGTTGATCAAACTTTGTAGTGGTTCATGTCGTGGCTGCAAGATCGCTGATTGTTTATCCAGTTCTGCTTGTTTGAAGTCGACTGGAATTGTCCTAGTGATGATTTCAGAATTGGAAAATTGAGCCATTTATGTTTAGATGAAGTTGGGTTGACATTTATGTTTAGCTAGATGAAGTTGTTTTTTGCAAGGATCAAGTTTATAGACAACTAATGAGAGATGCTTGTATCCTGATTAACTTGATTTGACTTCACCCTTGATCCCGAGCTCATTCAATTTGAACTTATTCCGTTCTTGTCATCTTGATTTTGAGGTTTAAGTCTTGCCTCAAGGTTTTGATCAAGATCCTATTGACACTCACAGGGCCATTTCCATTGCGTCATGGCACTAGGGCGAGTCACCGTTAAAAAAAAGAGCTTGATACAAGCACTGTAATCTTAATTTTCAAATTTGATCATTACTAGGGACAGCTATGCTCCCAAAACAAGACTTCTTATGCGTCTCTTTGTGGCCAAACACTCGACGAGTACTGGTCAAACACTCCACATTTAGTGGGTTAGTTGAGTAACTAAGATGCCCTCAAAAAACACACGACACTCGAATCAATGGAGTGGTCATCATGGTGCCCAAAAGTCAAGGAAAATGACAACACATTACCAGTGCTTCGAGTGTGAAAGAATGTGACACGCTATCGTTTTCTATATCGTTCAAAATTATCTCATCATCTCTTTCCAGTTAATCAAATCCATTTACGTATTCATATTCTGCCTTCCTAATGGTTCTGGTTTCTGAGGTGCAACGACAGCAAATTTAAGGTGTATATTTACCAAGAACCACTTAATAGTTAAAACACATCATACCTCAAGTTATATATAAGTTCAGTTATAATACTCTAATGCTGCAACCCATATGCCTTCTTAGTCTGCTGAATTTTTGTGTACAACTTCATTCAATTTGGCAGAACATTACAAATTTAAATTAAACCAAATATCCGTTTACGATTAAAGGATTGAGATCATGTCAAGTTGGAATCCGCACTATTAATTGTTGTGTATGAATCATATTATATAATGTGTATGTAAGCTAGCTCAGGGTTGTAAACCTGTAATGATTATAATAATTCACTAATGTGTTTTAATACGTAGGTAACTTATTATAAGTAGATAACATATCAATCCAATTGATGCTGCAAATCTACAATAATGGTCACCTTACACTTATAGAATCGATATTTTCTTTTGTCTTTCACTTTCTGACCATCACATTCGCTGGTGGTGGGCTGTTAACAACCCGGCAATTCTTACGAATCTCCCCTGGTCGCCCTGATTGCAAGTCACCCAACTTTATCATCCCCTCAACAAAATCTTTTAAGAATGCCGATTGATCTTCACTATACCTTTGAACATATTCTCTTGTTTGTGGATTAGTAAACAATGTTTCGTCTGAATTAAGAAAACCTTTTCCATTCACCAAGTCCTTAAAGTATTCATTGTCAAAAGTTCTAGGCGTAAAGTCCAAATCACCAATCACATTCTCGTCACCACCAAGAGGACAAAGTTCTTGTAACTTTTTTAGGAACCCGGGTTCAATGGAGGGATCAGGTTTGCCATCGTCTGATTGGTTGTATATCCTATGCACAATGGAGAAGCAACGTGCATTACCAATGGAGTGAGAACCCGAAAGGGCTACTAAATCTTGGACAGAGAGGTTAAATCTAGCAAATAGATCGATGAGCATGCTGGCATTGGATCTAGGACTCGGCATTATGTCATCCGAGGCTTTTTGGCTTGCGCTTAGGCTGTCTAGTCTTCCCAACTTCACTTCCCAAAATGGACCTGCACTCTATATAACATACGAAGCAAAATCCCAAACAATTACTTTAAATTTTTTTGGATGAATGTTACTTAAATGATTATGTAACTTGTACAATTATTATTGTTTATAATATGGGGTAAGGCAGTAACTATTACAATAAAAGTTACTAAGGAAAGATATGTAATTTGTACATGATTATATTACTTATGAAAATTCCAATAAATGTTTTAAACAATGTAAATAGGTTTCCTAAAAGTTGACATTGGTTAATAAATTTGTCATTAACACATTCAAACATTCCTTTGAGCATCTTATCCAAAAGTAAACATTTGTATAGCATTAAATGCCAACTCAATGTCGTTTGCATGACCGGATGTCCTTTTCTACCTTTGGTAGAACCGGAAGCAGCCTTTCTACCTTTAGTAGGGGTAGGGCCGTCTACATCTCAACCTCCCCCTATACCGTGGAAGACGGTATTGGGAGTTACTCTTACTCAATGTTGTTTGATTTTGTAGAGAATAGAAACAGAAATAAATACCAAAGCAACAGCATCTCTAGAGGCCATAATAATGATATCTGCACAAGAGACGGTCATAGGACAAATCCTCTCCAAAGCTTCCTTAATCTCATCGACAACCTCGTATGATCTTAAGGAATCTATGTTCGACAACGAGAGTTTCTCTCCGAGCATTGTCGGAGTATCATCCAACAACAAAGAAGCATCACATCCCTGTTGATTTATTAAAAAAGAAAGTTGTTTAGATTTAGTGTACACATTTGAAAAACTTTTAGTTTATAGTGTAAACATATCTCATAAACATGGTTTTGGGCTAAATTAATTAGCATAATAAATATTTAATGGTAATATTTAAGGTTGAGTCCACTGGTAAATCATTTATGGCAGTATAAATGATTGTCATAACGACATATTTAAAGTTGGCAAGACATACAATCGAAATGCAAACTTAAAATATGAGACAAAGTTGCTTACGTTAACAAAACAATCATGAAACTGAAATCTCATGACAGAAGCTCCACTTCTCGGTTCTTTGATCATCGCCTTTTGCATTCGGGCCGTCACGGTCATCTCTGCATTTGGACATGTGTCGGAGTAGTATCCTTGCCGAAGTTGTGGTGCCACAACCGGAAATAGAGCTAGGAAAACGAGAGGGAGAAGGAATAAGTTATGAGACATTTTTGTAGGAAGGTTTTGGGGGGATGTTTTTTGTATTGTGTTTTTATAACTTTAGATGATATATGTGGTGCATTTTATAGGTGAAATTGTGAGATAAAGGTACTTTGTACCAAATAAATGTAGTTACTTGGACTTAAATACAATTAAATGTGAAGGAACAAACAATAAATCATAAATGGTTATCCTTTCTCATTTCTGCATTCTCTTTTAAAGTATCTTTGTATTATATGTTTGTCAGTGTAATTTTGTACAAGTTCATGAACAAATTAAATTGATGACTATTACAAAACCAAGAGAAGATTAGGTTTTGCTCAATAGAGTATTTGCCAAATGACAGACTTTTTAGCTCTTTCAACGATATTTGTACCTAAAATTTCAGAAAATAGTAAGAGGACATGCACTGGTACACAAACAGTCTAATGCAATGAAAATTTGCAACGGGTATTTTATGTTGCAAGTTTCTAAATGTTTTGCAACGGATTATCAACCAATTAGTTACAGTATAAAAAACAGCAAATCTGTTGCAAAAGAGAAACTATTTTCTTTTATATTTATTTTAATATACTTCGTTGCAATTTCGCTGAAAATTTTAAAAAAATTGCAACGGATTTCCTACAGTATATGTAAAAATAATATAAATTAACTTAATATTATTTTCCGTTACAAATTCGTTTCAAAGTTTGAACGGTTCATAAAGGTTAAATACAAAATGAATTATATTATAAATTTCCGTTGCAAATATTTGAAGTTTGCCATGGAAGTATTTAACTAAATATAAAATACATTTCTTTTCTTTTCGTCGAAAATTTCTAATAATTTGCAACAGATTTACAATGGAATATCAAAAATTAATAACTTTTTAACTTTACACTGAAAATCCATTGTAAATATATACATATTTATAACGTATTCCAAATGGAAAAGGAAAAAATGAATATTTAAAATTTTTTAATCTCCGTTGCAAATCCATTAAAAGTATTTTTTAAATAATTTTCTATACATGGTGATGACGTATACTCCGCACTCGGGTCACGAACCCGACCAATGGACGCTACTACACTCAGGCCCATCACGAATGGGCTATAACGATAGCGGTTTGGGCTTATGAAGACCCAAACCTAAAGTTATTTATGGTCTTGATATAGGATATCTCTTATTTATGGGATATGTATCAAACGATCGACTTAGACGGGATATGCCGAAGAGTGAGGAACACGAAACCTACAAGGATTTCGTGTGTATATAAAGGGCATTACGGCTCTCATTGAGGTATCATCTAATAACCCTAACTCTTCTACAAACCCTAAAACCGATTACTTACTCTCACACCGAAGGATAATCGTGGGAAACAATCCTACGATAAGCCTAACGGTGTTTCTTTGCTTTCTTAGTGCGCAGGTCTCAAGCATTAAGATCCAATTGATACTCAAACAAGGGACGCCTAACTTTTGTATCAACAAGTGGCGCCATCCGTGAGACCCAACACTAAAGAACTCTACTAAGTATGACAAATCGGCAAAGTAATCCAATCCCCAACCAGGCCGCCGGAACAACCGGTGCGCTGAATGGGGAACCACTCACAAGAACTACTCAGACCCCTATTATGGCCACTAGTGCAGAGGATGCACTGCGCACTCCTTTCACGACTCTACCTGCGATGGAAATCAACCCCATGGAAGCGCCACGCGCGCCTCCACGAAACAGGGTTTCTGACTTGGAGACAAACATCCGCGCGCTAGAGGGAGTCGCGCCTGAACTAGCACCAAGTGACTTCGTGGCTTAAAACTATGAAGCCTTAACCGCCCTCATGCAGGAGGAAACTAGAAGAAGGTCAAATCGGAACCTGCAAGCTCGACTCGACTTCGACCCGGAACGTGAAACATTCCCACCAAGGCACCGAAGGATAAAACGCGGTAGCCGCCGACCCCAGGTGTTCACTAGGGTGGGTAGGAAAGTCATGCCGGATGAAGCGACTGGCTCGCAATACAGAGAGGAGCGTGAAGGAAGTGCATGGCGTACCAATATCCACGCTAGGCTTGGTCGTCCTAGGGTTCATGATAGACTGGGGCGACGACAATCTCCCAGCGAAAGCCCTTCAAACTCGGACTCCGAAGACAGCCGACGCAAGCGTCGCAGAACAACAAGCTTGTCCTCAAGTGACCCCTCGGACAACGAGGATAACGAAACAGGACATTGGAAGTCCAGAGAAAGACACCGCGACTCGGACAGCCGACGCAAGCGTCGCAGAAGAGCAAGCTTGTCCTCAAGTGACCCCTCGGACAACGAGGATGATGAAGCAGGATACAGGAGATCCAGAGAAAGGTATCGCGATCAGGAGGACGAAGACATGTCTCGTCCTTGGCGACGCCAGAAAGTTGATGCGTTCATAAGGCGCATCAGTGATTTTTCAGAAGATAAGAGAAGGCGCATGCCCGCTAACGTTAAGACGTATGACGGGACGGGTGATCCTGATGACCACCTAAAAATTTTCGAATCAGCTGCCACTATCGAAAATTGGCCACAACCAGTGAAGTGCCATATGTTTAACTCTACGTTAGTAGGGAACGCGCGAAACTGGTTCAGTAAACTGCCACGCAGGAGCATCGGTGGGTTTGAAGAGTTGCGCAAGGAGTTTCGTCTGAATTTTACTCAGAGGAAGAAGTGCGCCAAAAACCCTGTCGAACTGGCCAGGGTAAAACAGCGCCAAGGGAATCAACAAGCGCCTATGTGGAACGCTTTAAGGATGAGTGCATACACGTAAAAGCATGCCCCGAGGTGCTAAAAATCTCAGGATTCATGAATGGGATCAATAATCCAGAACTTATCAAGAAGTTAAATGATAAGATTCCCCAAACATTTGATGAGCTCATGAAGCGCACAAGGTCTTTTATCTAAGGAGAAGCCGCCACTGCGGATAGCAAGAAAGGCTACTCAAACTATAGGTCACAAGAACAGCCTAGGAGACAATCCAACGACCAGAGTAGCAACCGCGATAAAAGCTATCGCAGCAAGGGGGAGGACGAGGTAACGGCAAATATACTCCACTAACGAAGACCCCAAGGGAGATATTTGTGACGGAAGGCACGAACTTCCCGAAACCTCCACCCATGCGCACCCCAGAGGATCGGCGCACAGGGAATGGGTACTGCGAGTACCATGGACAGAAGGGCCATACCACCAATGAGTGCGTCCAATTGCGCCAACTAATTGACAAGCTAGTCAAAGAAGGCAGATTGGACCACCTTGTTAAAAATATCAAAGAGGGGAAAGACAAGCAAAAGACAGGAGACAAAAAAGAAGTACCCAAGGAGAAGGCTGACA
>LBNU01007792.1:5026-22138 GCA_014162995.1 Artemisia annua
AGGGAGCAGGAGGAACGAAGTTCTAGCCACATAGAAGTCATTTCCAAGGGAGGATTCACACACCAATCATAATTTTATTGATTCCTTTGTCTTGTATTCGATTCATGTTTACATTTGTATTAATCCAACATTGTTTTACTGCAATTATGAATATGAGTGGCTAAACACCCCTTGGTGTTAGCCTAGTTATGAAATTGTTATTGTTATGAGTTATTTTTCCACGCATCTATTGTCTATTGTTTGTATACTTTCATGGCGAGTCTTAGGATACTCTAGTTCCAGTAGTGTTGAGCATTGGTAGTTCCTTGGAGGCTTGGGGAATTAACCCTAGGAACCAAGCCGATAGGGATGTGACTTGGTGATAGCAATATCACCATACATGTGCGAATTAACCCTAGGACCACCTACCAATGCGATACGCTTAAAGGAGTTAGAGGGGGTGTAAGATCTGACCATACCGCATCTCACTAGACTTGTCCATGTTAGTAGAGGTACTTAATGGCTCTTAGATCTTCGTAGGTTCACATCGTCCGATAAACCCTCGACTTTGCAATAGTCGGGGATAGGACAAGGTGTAAGATAAATTTAGGTGATTTAACCCTCTGATCCTAAATGAATGTAACCCCTAGACGATATGATAGGATGCCCTTATAGAAAACTAATCATAATAATAACAAGAGTAGTAATTAGATTAACACTATCTCTCTTTACTGATCTTCTTCTATTTTATTTACTTGCATTGTTATTTACATTTCTTAGCTAATTAATCTTTTCAATCATAAAACCCCTTTTACACGTGACACTAAACTTAGATAGACTCCACACACATAGCTCTTGGGACGACCTCGGCTTTACCAACTAGCTATACCTCACACGACCGGGTACACTGCCCAATTGTGCATTAGGTAGACCTTAGGTAAACGAGACACTTATAAATATTAAAACCTGGTCGGTAAAACCTGCATCAAGTTTTTGGCGCCGCTGCCGAGGAGCTATTAGGAATTTATTTAAGTTTTTAATTTTAATTTTAGTTTTATTTTTATTTTCAGTACTCACGATCATTTTCAAGTTTCAGGTACCATGGCAGAAATTGACATTGACAACCTCACACTTGAAGAGTATTTGGCTCTTACACGAGAAGAGCAAGGGACTGGTTTGGTTAGGTCAGCTATTCGGGATGACGTTCAGTTCGAAATAAAGAATCAATTATTAAGGGAACTGCATAAAGACCCATTTTCAGGAAACAAGACGGAAGATGCTCACGAACACATTTACAATGTTCTTTACATTGTTAGTTTGTTCAATATTCTGGGAGTATCTCATGATTCGATAATGCTCAGAGTATTCCCAATGACATTAACCGGAACAGCCAAGAGATGGATTGATAGGTTACTATGCAGGGACGGTGAACACTTGGACTCTTCTGAAAAAGCACTTCATCCAAAGATATTGCCCTCCTTCAAGGACGGTAAAGCAGCTTGAAGATATTCATAACTTCAAGTAAGATGGTGATGAAACATTGTACCAAGCTTGGGATTGGTACAATGATCTTTTGTACAAGCAACAAATGGTTAACATTTTCTACAAAGGGATCAACATCTCCACCCGCCGAATGTTTGATTCTCAGGGACCAATCCATGGAATGACCCCTGCTCAAGCCTTAAAGGCTATTGAAGATATGGCAGACCACTCTCAAAAGTGGCACGAAGGTGGAAGTAGTAGAAGCATTGCTGGAAACTCGGATGGAATTACCCTCATTACCAACAAACTCGAAAGCTTGAGGCGTGACATGAAGAAGCTCAAGGAGAATATTCATGCTATTCTAGTTGGTTGCGAGATTTGTGAAGGACCACATTTGTCTAAAGATTGCCCTTTGAACGAGGGCGATGGGAAAACAGAAGAGGTGAAATATGGGGAAGGTAGACCATTCCAAGGTAACGATTATCGTACAGGGCCATTTGGATACAATCGGCCACCTTATGGAGAAAGAAGATCAAGCCTAGAAGATACAATCAATAAATATCTAGAAGAATCAATAAAGAAGCAGCAGGAGCAAGATCAATGGCTGAAGAATTTCCAAGAAGCCACTAACAAGAGCCTTATGAGCCATGATGAAGTCATCAAAAACCTTGGAACTAAGATAGAGCTCTTGTCAAATGATGCCAAGAGACAGAATGAACAAGCCAAGGTCTGCATGATTGATGCATCTCCCAACATGGTACCGGTGCAACAAGCAAGGAAATTACGTCATAATGAGGAAACAATTTTCACGAAGGAAGATGCCTCTCACAACGAAGAACTAAAAATTGTGAAGACTCATCCGACCAATAAACAAGGTACTGGCCAACCCAGATGTCCAATTACACTTGAAAAGAAGTACCATTGGTGTGTTGACATTCTGGTAGATAATTGGAAATCCTACGACCTATGCATCATGTGACCCCAGTAAGGAGCTGTGCGACGGGGGAGGTGATAGAGAAAGACTACGAGGTAATAAGCATTTATGGAGTTCAACTCTCGATCAATCTAGAAACAATTTGAAATGGAGAGGAACGATATCTTTCGACCAATGGTATTAATCGTCTATGGAAGAGTTGATAGGGATAGGAAAATGGAAATTTGGGAAGAAATTAATCAAGTCCACAATGACGACCATTTCCCGAACAATGAGGTAAAAGATGATCAAGCTTTAACTAGTAATGACGACAGTGGCAAGAGGCATTGGTGTGAAAAGATTAGGATAAACCATGATGATGGGATATCATTTTGGGCATCATGTAACCCATACGAGGAAAAATGCGATGGTGGATGTGCAAAGGAACGAATTGGGAATGTATCTCACTATTCGACATCCACAAATGATAGTGAGAGGTGTAAACTACCTTGGATTAAAGGATTCACTTTTAATGACTTGGTGAAGATTAAATATGGTAGAACTGACTCCTCAACAAAAGAAAGGATTTGGAAAGAGAATTCAAAGAGTATGGATGAAGAGGAGGACGAGGAGCCTGACGCGGACGATGGTGAAGATTGTGAGATGAGGTCGGATGAGGATAGAGATAGGCAAATTCTCCACTTAATTGAAGAAAGGCTCGATGAAAATTGGTACAAGGACACGGAGTCCGATGATGATGACCTTGAAGGAATAGTGGACTACCTTGAGTTACAAGGATATGATGGGCTTACTAATGCAGACGAAGAAGCTTATGAGCAACGGACATGCAAATTTCTCGGTATACCCTACAAGAAACCTCCATCTATCATTACTGAAAAATTTGAGGTGGTCAGATATTCAATTGGGCCAGACGAAAAGTTCACCAAGATTGAAAGTCAAGGTAAAGAGGAACTGCTACGCACCTCTACAAATGTCGTTTGGATAAGGCAGTACCTAATGAGAGAGATTGACGAGCGCGGGCAAGTCCGTCATCAACCCACTTAAAGGGTGTGGCAGTGATTCTATCTAAAAGACTCGATAATAAACAAAAGTGCTCTTTCGGGAGACAACCCGAATTATCCTTTTACTTTTCCTTTTATTTTTCTTTATTTTGTTGGTTTGGTATGTCTTGTATTAATAATTTGCAGGTACTAGAGGAAGCTTTGTGTTGGGGAACTAATTTTTGGACTTTTGCACCAAGAAAAATCCCCCAGGACTTAGCTACGGCATAGCTCCTACCATGACTACGCTGTAGCAACTCTAGGTGTCATTCTGGAAATTTTTAGCAACTACGGCGTAGCAACCAATTTCAGCTACGCCGTAGCTACCTTCTGAACCTTAAAAAGCTTATTATTTTTACAAATCTTGATTTAAACTTGTATTGGTTTTTAAATGAACTTTGTAGGTGTGTTCCCTGTAAACCCTCACGCGACTTCACTCGTCCACTTGGGACACCAAGTGGTTTAAAAGGCTTGTTGCATACGCTAAATGCAACCGTGATTCCTACGAAAGTGAGTTAGGTTTTTATTTTTATTTTTTTAGGTTTTATGCTTTTGGTAGTTGTGTGATTTCAGGGAATTGAAGTTTGCTCATTAGGCGAAGCGAAGGCACGTTTTTCAACATGATCCTTCTACCACTTTCAAGAGCAAATTTCAGGGAAGTTCTCGTTCTAATTCTACTTTTCCTCTTTATATTTATTTTATGTACAAATGGGACTTTGTACAACTCAAGTGGGGGGACGGGAGTAGAATTATTTACTTGAACTTTATGTTGCCCCATTTTTCTAGTTTATTTTGAAAAATTATGCCACTTTAATACATTTGACATGTTTTTCCGAACCTAACTAGAATAGACCTTAGCAGAGCACATTAACCCTTAATACCATGGTGAGGTTTAGCCTATTTCAGTTTCCCCTGTTTTACCCCAAATCCACCTAAATTATGAGTGTGCCGGTAGTTTGTAAACTTTAGAACTTGGCTTTTACATCATTTTGAAACCATAGACGAGTAGTGTGTTGGGATTTCTTGATACATTTGGAAGAAACTTTTTGAGAAGGCAATATTTTAGGATTATCACCCAAATAACCTTTATGTGTGTGTTTATCGATTAGTCACATTGACTATTCGACCCCCGTGTTAAACCCTTTGTTGCACTCACTTTTAGTGCAAGATACCCCTTGATACACCCTTTTGAGCCTATCCTTTCGTTTCTTACCCATATTATTGTTTTGATACACCTATGCACCTTAGCCTACCGTGTAGTCTTGGTTTATGGTTGGGAAGTTGCCACTTGTTCTAGTTTGATGTTCAAGTCAAGAGATTCAAGAATCACACCTACGTCGAAGACAAATCATTGAAGATCATGAGAAAACCCATTATTGTACATGTATAGTTCATCCCAATGGGGGGATATATTTATTTCTTGTATTAGTTGAAAAAAAATGTGAATTTCCGTATGTAGATATGTTATCTTTGGTGCAACCTTGTATAGCACCGTAATATGAGCTTTGAAGGAATTAGTATCGAAGAGGCCACTTCGGTCATAATTGAAGAATAAAGTTGTTGGTTCTTAATCACCAACATGAAGACCAAGTGAGGTGCCCATCATGACGTCCGCTAATGGCACACACTAGTTACATGATCCAATTCTTGCGTTTTGAAGCTTGGACTTTGGATGAACGGCAAGTGGTGGCAACTCGGTTATAGGCTAAGACTATTTGCTTTCTTTTTTCCTTTTACACCATTATTGTGCATCCCATGTCTTATCCTACCCTTTAGTTGTGAATCATGCTTAGGTGAAGGATTTGAGCAGTCATTGGTGTCTTGCCCGGCGTTCCGGTCATGTACCATTGCCTTTGTCGCCTTTGCCGTAGTATGTTAGTAACAACACTACACCCACAAGCCTTATATGTGTTCACCCAATATTGCCTTTAAAAATTGTTTCGACCTTAGCTCTAGTGGTAGAGATTTGTGTAACTACCAAGCCTATGATAGAATACATTCTACGACTATGCGTTGAGTGATCACCTTGAAATTAACACTTAGATTAGGAGAGAGAGAGATGAGTGTTTGTTCCAGTTTCGTGAGGTGTTCGGCTTTGATATATTCTAGCATAGAAAATTTTTAGACTCATATTTTCCAGTTTCTTGGGAAATATCTTGTTAGGAACACGTTTATTCATATGAAAGACTCGGTCACCCCGAGTATAGTTTAGCATTATGTAGCTCGTAGTATTTATCCTTTTAGTTAGTTGTTAGTAATAGTTAAGTAATACGTGGAAGAAGGACGGGTCTTTACCGACTGTATACCTGATCCACAGCCCGAGCATGGGCATCTAAGTTGTAACTATAAATACCCCTTCCCTAGCTAGGAAGGGGTTGGACCTTTCATTACTTCTAATCTAATATCTCTTGTTTCTCTCACTAGAAAGGCTCCCTCTCTTCTCTCTCTCTCTCTCTACACCAACGAACCAAACCACCATGGTATTCATATTTATGTGTTAATGTTTATCTTACAATTGGTATTAAGAGCCAAGGTTTCATCTTAGGCCCTTGGATATTCGGATTTGGTGTGGTGTTTGTGGTTTTTGTTGGTTTGAATAGTTTTCTAGGAAAACACCTTGGTTTGATCTTGTTTATGATCATATTTGAAGTGTTATGTGTGTACTTTTGTGATTAGTGGTGTTAGATTTACTTAGTTTTTCAGTTGGATAGGCTATATCATTCGTTAGTTTGGATTTTAAGTGATTTTGGGCCGTTTTTCTTGTTAGCGGTTAGCTCCTCTGTTTGGGTTTCTTAGTAGCGATTAGCTCTGAAAAGTAGCGATTAGGTCTAGCGGTTAGCTTTCTTTACTATATTTGGACAAAAGGACAAATCGCTAGATAGCGATTGGTTTGGCGTTTTGTGGTAGCGATTAGTACGCCTTGTCGTTTTGTGAATCTAGCGATTAGCTCCAGCTAGCGATTAGCTATTTTTCAGCGATTAGCATTAACCTCTACTCAGCGATTAGCTCCTGAGATTAGTTCCAGCTAGCGATTAACCATTTTTCAGCGATTAGCATTAACCTCTACTCAGCGATTAGCTCCAGCGATTAGCTCCAGAGATTAGCTCCAGCGATTAGCTCCAGAGATTAGCTCCAGAGATTAGCTCCAGCGATTAGCTCCAGAGATTAGCTCTAAAGATTAGCTCCAGAGATTAGCTCCAGTGATTAGCTATTTTCAGCGATTAGCTCCAGCGATTTGGTGGTGTTTAGCGATTAACTCAGTTGTGAGATTCTAGTGATTTGTTAACTACTTGTGTTTGGTGAATTGTTGTGACTTAAGTCGTTTCGATTAGTCTGATTGTGATTTGACGTTGTGAGTTAATCCTTATGACTTGACTTATTACGATCGGATCTATTGTGACTTGACTTGTCGCAACTTGACACTTAGTGCTAATTGTGACTTATCCAAGATCTCACTCTAAGTCTAATTTGTGTATTACCTCTCACGGTTTCTTTTTGATTTTGTAAAATCCCGCGAAAAAATCTATTTCTCGGTTTAAATCATAGAATTGTAAAATCCCGTGCAAGTCCACAACATGTCAAATTCTTCAGATTCAGTCATACCTGAGATACTCAAATTGTATGACATGATCCATGAACATAAGACTTCCAACCCTTCATAACAAATTAATGTGTTTGAGTATCATAATGCTGCAATGGAATCTGCGTGCTCGAATTCTCAAGAGAATGAACTTCATCAGCCAATTAAATTGCCCGATAATGCAAAGGATAGTTGCATTGAATGTTTTCGATTGCTTCATTCACATCTCAAGGTTCTCTTTGCACAACCTGGATACTTGGGAGGTTACAATCGTGCATTCACAACACTCTTTGGTCATAATGTTGAGACCTTCACATTCAAAATGACTCTATACTTAGATCAGCTTCAACAACAACTTGAAATTTTTTTTTGAAGGTAGATCTATGGCTGCATTCTATGTAATCAACAACCAACTCCAATCGTTCATTGATTCGCGATTCACTGAGGATTATGATCATGAAAGTCAAATGACGAAAATGTGCTTTGTTAATTACACGGGAATCGAAGTTGACATATTCAGAGTCACACTACTCCAACACATGGGTAATGTTAAGGAGTACATTGAGGAAAGAGCACAGCACAAACTTTACTATGAAGACAAGGTGAAGGCATGTCATGTGCAATCAAGTGATGGTATTGTGGATTCTGGTAAAGCATCGGATGTTGGGTCAGTTATCACTGAAGGCAGAGGATCAGAGACTGATATGCTTGCCACTACCAACAGCTCAATGACTCTTGTTACACATGATATGGATGCATATATCAGACCGGAAAAAGAACAGGTGTCATGTGCTGAGGTACTCAAACCGTATAAAAGGATTGATGAACCGAAGATTCCCAACGAACTACATCAGACTAATGTTGTTAAGTTAGATGATGTTGAATTGGAAAATAACGATGTTATCCCAATTGAACAACATATGAAGTACAACAAAGAATCTGATGTACCTAGTGGAGCATCTTCTAGTATATGTGATGATAATCTGATGCATGAACAAAAGATTCCTAACAAAGTACAACAAACAAACGTTGTGGAATCAAATACTGGTGATATGGGAAATCGTAATGTTATCCCATATGAACAATATGTGAGACACAACGATGAGTCTGTTGTACCAAGTGGTGCATCTTCTGTTGATAATGATGTGTGTGAATTGTAAGAATATACTGCTATTGTCCCCGATGACACTTTGACCACTAGACTTAACATCCTTAAGGATCAGGTAACCATATATGTGCAACGAGCAAAATTCGAGCTAACCAAACGTGAGCAGAAAATGGATTGGCAAATGCGTTCATACATAACAGAACGTAATTTAAAGGAAGAAACAATGAGAAAGAAGTTATATTCTTTACAAAATCAACTTGATCAAACTGTTAAACAAAAACAGGAGATACAGAAAAGTGTAATTACACTAAAACTTGATTTTCAGGATAAAGAAACAAAACTCTTAAATGATTTTTCCAGACTTAAAACGTTGAAGCATAAGCTCGAAAACAAGTTGTACACGCAAGGCCAAACCATTCAAACTGCTCAAATGATTCAAAAGCATAAAACGTTGTGTGATGAAAACAGTAAAACAGATGTAGATGAACCCAAATCTAATTGCCTTAGGAGCGTTAGAGTTGCCCAACCTGCATTATATAATGAAAATTTTATGCTTAAGCCTGGTCATGCCCCTCCTGTTGTGATGTCATTTGATGAGACCAATGAGATAGAAGCAATTACTAGAGAGAAATTGGCTGAAAAATTAAAGGATCCCTTTTTCATTGCAAACAAAATTCTGTACAAATATTACTACTCTGATGATAACCGATTAGCTATTTTTGTCCTTCAAAAAAGGTTAACCCCAGAGCAAGTATTTTGGAGTATAGACTTAGAAAAAATGAAAGTAGAAAGACTTGTGGGCAAAACCAGTACCGTTTTTAAGATAGTTGATCCAACGTTATACCCACCACATACACCCATGCATCTTGTTCCTTTAACTCTCCCCATGCATAATAATACTCTAATTGGTTTATATGTTCTTTGCCAATTATTTGCTGATTTTGATAAAACATGTAAAAAGAGAATTACGCCAACGGGTATTACTAAAGGGGAAAGGGGTTTTGAACAAACAAAACAATGTTATTTAACAGAGGTTATGCCGTTCTTTAAGCTTCTCAAAAAACATTTTGAGGGTCTTCAAAAAATCCTAAACAAAGATGTGTCTGATATGAAAGAGGTGTATAAAACTGTGGAAAATAAGGGAAAACAACTGGCCATTGATCTTAAACACAGTGAAATTGAGAGGAAAAAAGTTCTCATCATGAATGAGAATTTGATTGCTAATTGTGTTGCACAGGATGTGTTTTATACCGCTAGTGAATCTGCTTTATCTGTTTGCCAATCTCATGAAATGTCTATTGTATTGAATGTTTTCCAGAATCTTGTTGTTGAGCTTGAGGAGGAGAATTTAAAATTGCGTGAGAAAAATCAAAACGATGACCATGATAACATGGTCAGGCATTTTTCAAAACTAGAGGTTGATAATCTGAATTTGCAATTAAACTATCAACATTTAGAAGAAAGAATTCAAAACTCAAAAACCAAGACATCTTCGGATGCTCCTGAATTTGATGCAAATTTTGAATTAGCCAAACGTGATGAAAAACTTCAAGCTCACACTAACACGATTCAGAAATTGAGGGCTCAAATTGCCCAATTAAAGTCAACCAAGTATGTTGTGACTGAAACCAATAAACCTTTGTCGTTAGATTTTCAGAATTTTCACTATCAAGATACCATTAATAAATTACATCGTGATATTGAGTGGTTTCAAGCTGAAAATTCCAATACTAAACAGCGTTACAAAGAGTTATACGATTCGATCAAGATCACACGTGAGAAAACCAATGAAAAAATAACTTCTTTGCTTAATGAAATTGAAAATCTAAAGACGAAGGTGAAAGGTAAATTGCCAGTCACCATCGGTGACATGAATGTTCCAAAGGTTTCTGTTGTTAGAAAATATGATGTTGATGCTATTAATATCCCACTTCCTCTTAGGAACAATAGGTCTGCTCACTATGCGTATCTATCGTACCTTAAGGATAGTATAGACATGCTTCGCGAGACTATTTAAGAGGATAGGACAATGAAACCACAGGATAGTGCTATTCTAGATGCCTGCTTTCTCATTAAACGATCCTAGGAGCTTTTAGAATATGCCATTGATACATGTCCTAAGATTGACACAAGGAAAATAGGCTCAATGCATCATCCTCAATGACTAAGAACAAGCATGTAACCTTTGAGGCACCCTTGGAAACTTTAGATCCCAACACATAAAAACATGTTCAGAAACTGGAAGTGAAAAAGACTAAGATTCTCATCAGTCCTTCTATAGGAGTTAATACTGACACTAAAGCTAGAAAGTCAAAACCTTGGAGAAATGTAAAAAATGATAAGACTTCACCAGCTAAAAGTGTTTCTAAGAAGAAAGTAGAAGACCACATGAGGAACAATAAGTCTGACTTGAGCAAAAAGAATCACAATTCAAACCCTAATTCACTTTGAAAAACATGTAATGAATGCTTAATTTTGGGTAATCATGATAAATGTGTTGAGAAATTTTTGAGGTCATCCAACAAAATCCCCGTTAAGAAAGTTTGGAAAGCTAAACGAACTAAGCAAATTTGGAAAGCAACAAGAAAATTGTTTGCCAATGTTGGTTATCAATGGAAGCCCACTGGAAGGAAATTCACTTTAGGAGAACAGTGCCCTTTAACTAGGATAACTATCTTTNAATTTTTGAGGTCATCCAACAAAATCCCCGTTAAGAAAGTTTGGAAAGCTAAACGAACTAAGCAAATTTGGAAAGCAACAAGAAAATTGTTTGCCAATGTTGGTTATCAATGGAAGCCCACTGGAAGGAAATTCACTTTAGGAGAACAGTGCCCTTTAACTAGGATAACTATCTTTAAAGTAGTGCCTATTAAGAAATGGAAGCCAACTAGTAGAACTTTCCCTTTAGAGGCCCAATGTCCTTTAACTAGGCCCATTGCATCTACCAGTGAAATTTCAACCATTGAAACGAATGCACCAAAGGTCTCAGTTGCTCCAGAATTTGTTTACACTAACCCACTGGAACCCAACTTAAATTGGGGATCCGGCACTCCAAACTCTCTTGATTCGTCTGTTTTCAAATGCAGGTCATACAAATCGTCCGTTGACATTTGGACTTGGGCTGCTCATAACATATTACCGAGGATCGCTCTCGGCTCAAGAATTTCGTGAAAAAGTTCATGGGGACTGTTAGATTCGGGAACGACCATTTTGGGGCTATTATGGGTTATGGAGATTATGTATTTGTTGACAGTGTAATTTCCAGGGTGTACTATGTGGAAGGACTTGGGCACAATCTGTTCTCAGTTGGTCAATTTTCTGATTCAGATCTCGAAGTTGCATTNAGATTCGGGAACGACCATTTTGGGGCTATTATGGGTTATGGAGATTATGTATTTGTTGACAGTGTAATTTCCAGGGTGTACTATGTGGAAGGACTTGGGCACAATCTGTTCTCAGTTGGTCAATTTTCTGATTCAGATCTCGAAGTTGCATTCAGAAAACACACTTGTTTCGTCAAAGAATTGGATGGTGTTGATCTTCTTAAAGGCAGCCGTGGCACTAATCTTTACACCATCTTAATTGAAGACATGATGCGGTCCTCTCCTATTTGCTTACTCTATAAGGCGTCAAAGAAAAAATCTTGGCAGTGACACCGTCGTATGAACCATTTGAACTTCGGTACCATTAATGAACTTACACGCAAGGATCTTGTTCGAGGCATGCCCTGATTAAAGTATGAAAAGGATCATTTATGTTCAGCATGTCAAATGGGTAAAAGCAAAAAGCACACTCACAAACCCAAATCTATCAATACCATCATGGAAGTTCTGCACACTCTTCACATGGATCTTTGCAGACCAATGAGAGTACAAAGTATCAATGAAAAGAGATATGTTCTGGTAATTGTTGATGACTACTCTCGCTTTACATGGGTAAATTTTTTGAGATCCAAGGATGAGACTCCGGAGATTATCATAAAACTTATCAAGCAATTGTAAGTCAGACTTAACAAAACTGTCAGAGTCATTCGCACTGACAATGAAACGGAATTTGTCAACAAGCAACTTACACAATATTATGAAAGTGTCGGCATCAATCAACAAAAGAGCATTTCATGCCCTCCTCCACAGAATGGAGTTGTTGAAAGGCGCAACCGTACTCTTGTTGAAGCTGCTCGAACCATGCTAATCTTTTCTAAAACTCCAATGTTCCTTTGGGCTGAAGCCATTGCAACTGCTTGTTACACTCAGAATCGATCCTTGATACATCCTCTCCACAGCAAGACTCCATATGAACTGGTGCATAATAGAAAACCAGACCTTTCATTTCTACGAGTATTTGGTGCACTCTTTTATCCAACAAACGATAGTGAAGACCTTTGAAAACTTAGGGCTAAAGCTGATATTGGTTTCTTCGTTGGATATGCTCAAGATCGAAAGGGATACCGAATCTACAACAAACGTACCCGAGATATTATGGAAACAATTCACGTAATATTCGATGAGCTTACAGAGCAACCGGCTCCTTGCCACACGAGTTCTGGACCCACACCTAACCTCTTATCTCCTGGACCAATTAGTTCAGGTCTTGTACAGAATTCCACTCCTACTGTTCCTTATACACCACCGACAAGTGAGGATTGGAAGAAACTGTTTGATCCAATGTTTGATGAATATTTTGAGCCACAACATGTTGTTGCATCTGAACCCCAAGCTCCTGAACATCCAGCTAAGGCAGCAAATGTTCCTCAAAATGTAAATGGTTCGTCTACTTCAACTTCCATTGATCAAGATGCGCCCACCATCAGTCATTCTCCGGCATCGTCAAATCTTCAATCTTCCTCCGTTCATCAAGGTTCAGCAGTCAATAATTCTTTTGATGTGAATCCTTTTGCTTTTCCTGAAGAGGATCCTGAAGATGCTCCATTCGAAAACATCTTCGCTCCTGAATCATCTACGAAGACATCTTCATCTGAGGAACTCAATTCGGCTACTTCTGTTCCATATCCCCAACCACATGTGCATCTCAGAAAATGGACGAATGATCACCCGATTGACAACATCATTGGAAACCTTTCTCGTCCGGTATCTACACGTAAACAACTTGCCACCGATGCCTTATGGTGTTTCTTTAATTAAGTGCTATCTAAAGCAGAACCTAAGGATTTCAAAGATGCATTGTCTAAAGACTGCTGGTTTACTGTAATGCAAGAAGAAATTCATGAATTTGATCGACTTGATGTATGGGAATTAGTTCCTCCTCCAGATTATGCTATGATTATTGCTCTCAAGTGGATCTTCAAGGTGAAGCTTGATGAGCATGGCGACGTTCAGAAAAACAAGGCACGGCTTATGGCTAAGGGATACTGTCAAGAAGAAGGCATAGACTTTGAAGAATCATTCGCACCTGTTGCTCGAATTGAAGCCATAAGAATATTTCTTGCTAATGCTGCCTGTCAGAATATGGTTGTCTACCAAATGGATGTAAAAACAGCATTCTTGAATGGTAATTTGAAAGAGGTGGTTTATGTAAGTCAGCCAGAAGGATTTGTAGATCCAGAATGCACTAATCATGTCTATCGCTTGAAGAAGGCTCTCTATGGTCTAAAGCAAGCTCCTAGAGCATGGTATGACACTTTGTCTAAGTTCCTTCTAGCAAACGAGTTCTCCAAAGGTGTTGTTGATCCTACCCTTTTCACAAGAAAATCTGGGAAACATCTTCTCCATGTTCAGATCTATGTAGATGACATTATCTTTGCAACTTCTGACCCTATGGAATGTGATCGTTTCTCACAAGAGATGAGCTTAGAGTTCCAAATGTCCATGATGGGACAAATGTCATTCTTTTTGGGGTTGCAAATTTGTCAAAATCCCAATGGGATTTTCATTAATCAATCCAAGTATGCTAATGAAATTTTGAAGAAATTCGGATTTGAATCATGTGACTCCGTTGACACTCCTATGGTTGAAAGATCTAAACTGGATGAGGACGCTGCCGGGATCCCAGTCGACCAAACCAAGTACCGCTGCATGATTGGATCCTTAATGTACCTCACTGCTAGCAGGCCAGATCTTCTATTTGCTGTATGCATGTTCGCTCGGTATCAATCCAAGCCAACCAAAAAGCATTTAGAAGCAGTCAAGAGGGTCTTCAGGTATCTACAAGGAACTATTCACATAGGTCTCTATTATCCTAAAGACAACGCTATGGCTCTCACAGCCTACTCTGATGCTGACCATGCGGGGTGTCAAGATACTCGTTGAAGTACTTCGGGTGGTGCTCAATTTCTGGGAGATAAGCTTGTAAGCTGGTCATCAAAGAGGCAAATGAGTACATCAATCTCCTCCACAGAGGCTGAATACATTGCCATGTCATCGTGTTGTGCTCAAATCTTATGGATGAAATCTCAAGTACCGGACTATGGCTTTTTTTACAACAAGATTCCGATGTACTGTGACAACAAAAGTTACATAGCTCTTTGCTGCAACAACGTCCATCACTCCAGATCAAAGCACATTGATATTAAATATTATTTCATCAGGGAACAAGTTGAAAAGGGGGTCGTGGAACTTTACTTCGTGATGACAGAGTTTCAGTTGGCTGANCCTAACAATCTCCCCCTAAGGGAGGTCACCCCGGAAATTAAACATTGAATTCTAGCATCTAAAACATCGTCGATATCTTTGTAGCTCGTAGTCTTTGATTCTTCATTGTCATGAACTTTGTGCTTTCAGCAGCGGACTCTAGATGACTTGTTTAATGTGTAGGATGATCTTGGTATTACTTCGAGTTCATCATCCAAATGAGTATCGTCAAGTCATCTTTGAGTATAAATATCTCCATGTGATTTGAACATCTTTGTATTGGCATGCTCACAATTTTCAGAATCAAGATCTTCTGCATCAGAGTTGTGGAATCATAGTTGAAGCCCATTCTATGATCATGATTTCTTTGAATTTGATGTTGAAGTGTGAGCATGAGGTGATGATTCGGCATCTTTTCTACAATCAGCAACAACCGCCATATATTCCTACATAAGACAGTTAGCAATAAAACGTCCGGTACTTACAGGTTTGGAATTACAGATCGTCAACAGCATAGTGTGAAGACTCCTTCTAAACCTTACCAAGGCCGTTCCCAAACCGGATACCCCCGAGAAGGCTTACAAGGTCTACCTGAGTAGATCAACGATTGGGTGAGTCACTGGAGATCACCCCACGATTGTAGACCATTTTGAAACTGCTACGATCACTAAGCGCAACCCACAAGGGATTACCAAAGTGACCTACTTTCAGGGCTGTTTGATCTTGACCTTGGCAGGACTTTCCACTCAATCACTGGAAATTACATACGTATATTCCCTCATAAGTATTCTTGGCAGATTGCTAAGATCTGCATAGGACTCATAAAGTTACCACTGGTGTCCTTAATGTTGACCAACCAGGGTAGAAGTAGTACGTGTTCCTATGAGATCTTTTGATGCATCTCGTGGCTCTAGACTCGATAAGTGCATTATTTGGTCGTCGAGACTGGAGCGGTGTCTCCTGTTTCAATATCAACATAACTCGTAATGAGCAGTTGATAGATTATGCAGGGTTCCCCGGGATAATGAAACAAGCTCTTTTGAGAGAACTTGAGTGGTTAGAAGGTTTAGTGCATTAAGTCACTGGGTCCATGACGACTTGTCTTCAATACCGATGTTACCATAGTAACACTCAGTAGCATATGAATTGAACCCGGTTTCTGCCCTAAGGTTGAATAATGGGAGGGCTATTTCTTTTCACCCTTTCTCATTTCATTTCTTTTTAATTCTTCAACCCCTTCTTTCTCCTTTCTCATTTATCTCCTTTTTTCATAATCATACCTAAGGACTTTCTAATACTATCTATTCGGTATTTTCCTTGGGTAGATCCCTCCGGTTCTGGCGGATAATAGGACGGTTTACCTAACCTTAGCCACCTTATAACTTCATGACTATCCTATGTTGCCGTTTGACCAAATCATTGAAAACTCTCTCAAAGTGTTTATGATTAAGAAACACATTTTGCTAACACTTTGAGAGTTTTATAATTTTCAAATGCTCCCCCTTAACATTTGCTCATATGTTTTTGATAGAAATTTGCACATGTCGGGGTGAGTTGCACTTTTTGAATTGATCCACTCTTAATAGACATATACCCTAGGTACACATTTACGTTGCTTAGTTAAAGGGATCCATTATCAGCTTTTAGGTGATAACTAGCCCTAATAACTAACTTGAAGTTGTTAACATTCCTTAAAAAGGAAGTTAGACCCGTCAAAGTATTTATCTAAGAAGAGCTTCTCAAAACAGTACTTTCTACTTGGATAAATCTTTTCGAATACAAACATTTGTGTTTCGTCAATTCATGAGTCAATTCTGAGTCATGCTCACATGAGATGCCAAATCTTTTTATTCACCACAAGCCATTTTGCTCCCCCTCAATATGTGCATTGGTATACCAAAGAGTTTAGCACATATGGGAGAGCTTTACATTTAAGTCCAAAAACATCACATTTTAAATAAGATTTCATATTTAAATCACATTCTCTACCCCGATCAAAAAAATTCAAATCATTTGAGATTTTGTGATCCCAATTGATTTAAATGAGTTTAAAAATATAGGAAAAAATGTGGTCAGATTTGAACATGTACTGATTTTTGAGACACTTTTTCACCGCTTCTGGTGCACAAAGTTTAGAAAGGTGCAGAAATTTTGAGCAAATACGCTCCCCCTCAATTAATGACCCATTTTCTATTTAAAGAGCTGTAGTCATTAAGTTGAGCGGCAAGGTATTTGTGAAAATTTAAGTCCAATAGCCACCTTGTAAACCACAAAAACTCTCTTGAAGAATCATAGTTGAGAGAGATTTTGGGATGAAAGAAGACTTCTCTTCTTTTACTAGAAATGATGCATTGAAATGTACATCATTTCGAAGAAACATGGATATAAAGTAATCCATGCCC
>LBNU01007792.1:22405-35839 GCA_014162995.1 Artemisia annua
AACATGTACTGATTTTTGAGACACTTTTTCACCGCTTCTGGTGCACAAAGTTTAGAAAGGTGCAGAAATTTTGAGCAAATACGCTCCCCCTCAATTAATGACCCATTTTCTATTTAAAGAGCTGTAGTCATTAAGTTGAGCGGCAAGGTATTTGTGAAAATTTAAGTCCAATAGCCACCTTGTAAACCACAAAAACTCTCTTGAAGAATCATAGTTGAGAGAGATTTTGGGATGAAAGAAGACTTCTCTTCTTTTACTAGAAATGATGCATTGAAATGTACATCATTTCGAAGAAACATGGATATAAAGTAATCCATGCCCGGGTGAACTTCACCCAGTGAGAGGAACAACCGTCTTTTTGGCGACGTACCTTCCCCATATATACGAACGAGTTGCTATCTGAAGTAATAGCAAGCCATAAAGGCATGTTTTAACCATTTATTATAACTTCTGCTCAAGCTTCATTTAAAGTTCTGTGCCATTATTGAATGACATTTCTAGAACCGTAAATGTTATCGATAAACAGAAGACATGCCTAATGTGAAACTATTTTTGGTATTTTTGTGTTTGTCAGATTTTTATGGTTTTTCTAGGTTTTATAATTTTGTATTTTCTTTTTGGTTTTAAAGTTATGTACAAGGATATGTGAAGCACATCCATTACTCGTCACTTTCTTCCTGAAGACTTTTGAGTGATTCAGGAGTGAGACTCTTCATTCCAAGACGCAGGAGAATGAATTGAAACCGTTCTCTTGGTAGTGCCTTAGTGAAGATGTCAGCCAGCTGAAACTCTTTCCTCACGAAGTAAAGTTCCACAATCCCCTTTTCCACTTGTTCTCTGATGAAATGGTGTCGAATATCAATGTGCTTTGATCTGGAGTGCTGGACGTTGTTGCAGCAAAGAGCGATTGCACTTTTGTTGTCACAGTACATCGGAATTTTGTTGTAAACAAAGCCATAGTCAGACAATTGCGATTTCATTGATAGGATTTGAGCGCAACAAGATGACATGGCAATGTATTCAGCCTCAGTGGAGGAGATCGATGTACTCATTTGCCTCTTTGATGACCAGCTAACAAGCTTATCTCCTAGAAATTGAGCAACACCTGAAGTGCTTCGACGAGTGTCTTGACACCCCGCATGGTCAGCATCAGAGTAGGCAGTGAGAGCCATAGCAGTGTCTTTAGGATACCAGAGACCCATATGGATAGTCCCTTGAAGATACCTGAAGACTCTTTTGACTGCTTCCAAATGCTTTTTGGTAGGTTTGGATTGATATCGAGCACACATGCATACAACAAATTGAAGATCTGGCCGACTAGCAGTGAGGTACATTAAGGATCCAATCATGCTGCGGTACTTTGTTTGGTCGACTGGAGTCCCCACAACGTCCTCATCCAATTTTGATCTCTCTACCATAGGAGTGTCAACTGAGTCACATGATTCAAATCCAAATTTCTTCAAGATTTCCGTAGCATACTTGGATTGATTGATGAAAATGCCATTGGGATTTTGAGAGATTTGTAACCCCAAGAAAAATGAAATTTGTCCCATCATGGACATTTGGAACTCGGAACTCATCTCTTGTGAAAAACGATCACATTCCATAGGATCAGAAGAAGCAAAGATAATGTCATCTACATAAATTTGAACATGAAGTAGATGCTTGCCCGATTTTCTAGTGAACAGCGTAGGATCAGCAACACCCTTGGTGAATTTGTTGTCTAGAAGGAACTTGGATAGAGTGTCATACCATGCCCTGGGGGCCTGATTAAGTCCATATAGTGTCTTCTTCAAGCGATAGACATGATTTGGACGTTCAGGGTCCACAAACCCTTCAGGTTGACTTACATAGACTACCTCCTTCATGTGACCATTTAGAAATGCAGTCTTTACGTCCATTTGATAAACAATCATATTCTGACTGGCTGCATTAGCAAGGAAAATCCTGATGGCTTCAATTCTAGCAATGGGTGAAAATGATTCTTTAAAGTCTATGCCCTCTTCTTGTCTGTATCCTTTGGCCACTAGCCGAGCCTTGTTTTTCAGAACTTCACCATGTTCATCAAGCTTCACTTTGAAGATCCACTTGAGAGCGATAATCATAGCACAATCTGGAGGAGGCACTAATTCCCATACTTCGAGTCGGTAAAACTCATGAATTTCTTCTTGCATTGCAGTGAACCAGGACTCTTTAGTCAATGCCTCTTTGAAATCCTTTGGTTCAGCTTTAGATAGTATGGAATTAAAGAAGCACCACAAGGCATCGGTGGCGAGTTGTCTACGTGTGGATACCGGACGAGATGGATTTCCAATGATATTGTCAATTGGGTGATCGTTTGCCCATTTTCTGAGATGCTCATGATGTTGAGGATTGTGAACTGAAGTAGCCGTGTTTGAGTCCTCTGAAGAAGTTGCCTCATTAGAGGGTTCAGGAGCAAATGTGTTGACAAATGGCTCATCAGCAGGTTNGATGGATTTCCAATGATATTGTCAATTGGGTGATCGTTTGCCCATTTTCTGAGATGCTCATGATGTTGAGGATTGTGAACTGAAGTAGCCGTGTTTGAGTCCTCTGAAGAAGTTGCCTCATTAGAGGGTTCAGGAGCAAATGTGTTGACAAATGGCTCATCAGCAGGTTAGCAGAGGGATTTACTTCAAAAGAATTATCTGATGCAGTTCCTTGATGTTCTGAAGAAGTTTGATCGTTTGATGTGGGTTGAGTATGACTAGATTCTGGAGCATCTTGACTAAAGGAGTTGGAAATGGATGGCCCACTTGTATCTTGAGGAGCATTATTATCAGCAACATTAGGACCAATGACTCGTGGTACCGGCTCGATGATCTGTTGGGGGTCAAAATATTCATCAAACATTGGATCGTTTAACTTCTTCAATTCCTCACTAGTGGGGGGTACATAAGGAGCAGCAGTAGTGGAAGACTGTACAAGCCCTGAACTAATTGGTCCAGGTGTCAAAAGATTAGGTGCGGGTCCAGAACTGGAGTATTCAGGAGCCGTATGCTCAGACAGCTCATCAAACGTGACATGAACGGTTTCCATGATTTGTCGGGTTCTTTTGTTGTAGATTCGGTAACCCCTTTTATCTGGTGCATAACCATCAAAGATCCCAATATCAGCTTTTGCCTTCAGCTTACCCAAGTCTTCACTATCGTTAGTTGGGTAGCATAATGCACCAAACACACGTAGAAATGAATGATCAGGTTTTCTGTCGTGCACCAGCTCATAGGGGGTTTTGCTGTGAAGAGGATGAATCAGTGATCGGTTTTGAGTGTAGCAAGCAGTTGCAATTGCCTCCCCCCAGAGAAACATAGGAGATTTAGAAAATATTAGCATGGTTCGAGCAGCCTCTACAAGGGTACGATTTCGTCTTTCAACGACTCCATTCTGCTGAGGTTTTCACGGTATACTCCTTTTATGACTTATTCCAAGGTTTTCATAAAATTGAGTAAGTTGCTTGTTGACAAACTCAGTTCCATTGTCTGTGCGAATGAATCTGACAGTTTTATTGAGTCCAACTTGCAGCTGCTTGATCAGTTTAATGATGATCTCTGGTGTCTCATCCTTGGATCTCAGAAACGTTACTCATGTAAACAGAGAGTAATCGTCAACGACCACTAACACATATCTCTTCCCAAAGATGTTTTGTACTCTCATTGGCCCACACAGATCCATGTGAAGGGTGTGAAGAACTTCCATAATGGTGTTGATTGATTTGGGTTTGTGAGTGTGTTTCTTGCATTTACCCAGCTGACAAGCAGAGCAAAGATGATCTTTTTCATATTTCAGCTGGGGCATGCCTCGAACAAGAACTTTACGAGTGAGCTCATTGATGGTACCGAAGTTCAAGTGATTCAAACGATGATGCCACAACCATGACTTGTTCTTTGAAGCTTTAGATAACAAGCAAATAGGTAATGACCGCATCATGTCTTCAATAGATATGGTGTAGAGGTTTGTGCCACGACTACCCTTCAGAAGATCCACACCATCCAATTCTCTAACAAAGCAAGTGTGTTTTCTGAAGGCGACTTCAAGATCGGAGTCACAAAATTGACCAACAGAAAATAGATTGTGCCCAAGCCCTTCTACATAGTAAACTCTAGAAATCACGCTGTCACCAAACACATAATCACCATACCCCATAATGGCACCAAGATGATCATTCCCGAATCTAACAGTCCCGATAAACTTTTTCACCAAATTTCTGAGCCGTGAGCGATCCCCAGTCATATGTTTTGAGCAGCCTAAGTCCAAATACCAAAGGACGATTTGTACGACCTGCATTTGAAACCAGACAGATATGGATAACTAAAGAACGTGGATCCCCAAGCACAGTTGGGGTCCAATTGGTTAGCACACACATATTCAAGAGAAACAGGAGTAGCACATGCAATGCAGTTATCAGAGAAAACTTTATTAATGGGTGCATTGGGCCTATTATCAGGGCATAGTGTCACTAGAGGGAATCGTCTACCAGTTGCCTTCCATTCTTTAACTTTTGAAAGCTTAAGATTGGTCAATTTGGTTACGGGGCACTGACTTCCTAAAGTGAACTTTCTTCCAGTAGGTCTCCAATGATAGCCAACATTGGTGAAATTTCATTCCTGTAGCTTTCCAAACACGTTTTTCCAGTTTTTGTTTCATAGCATTATTAACCGGGAGTAACTTAGAAGCTTTCAAAAATGTCTTAACACACTCATCATGATTACCAAAAATTAAACAGACATTACAAGTCTTACAAGTAGCATCAGAATTCGAATTAATTACAGTACGCCTAAAGCTAATACTAGAATCAACACGATTCATAACAATCAGATCAATCTTATTGTTCCTAAGGTGGTCTTCTACTTTCTTCCCTTGAGCACTCTTAGCTGGCGAAGTCCTATCATTCCTTGTATTGCAACTAGGCTTTGACCCGCTATCTTTAGTGTCAATGTTTACTCCTGTAGAATTAATGACGGGAACATTAGATTGTTGCACTGCTGTTTGTTTTCTAGTAAGTGGTGTGTTATGTTCAGATGATGTCAAAGGCACATTAAAGGTAACATGCTTGTTCTTAAACTTAGAAGAAGATTCATTAAGCTTATCTCGCATGCTGAAAGCTTTAGGACATGTACCGATGGCATATTCTAAGAGTTCTTGTGATCTATTGGTGAGGAAACATACATCTATGATGGTGTTATCAGCAGGTCTCACCATTCTATTCTCTTCAATGGTCTCACGAAGCATGTCAAGGCAATCCTTAAGATGTCTAAGGTAATCACTATGGACTAACTTATTATTCCTAAGAGGAAGCGGAATGTTCACGTCATCACATGCATATTTTTTACATTTACAGACCTTGGAGAGAACATTATCACATGCAGTGACAGGCATTTTCCCTTTCACCTGAGTCTTTAGATTCTCAATTTCCTTTAACAAGGAAGTTATTTTTTCATTGGTTTTGTCTCGTGTGATCTTAATCGAATCATATAACTCTTTGTAATGTTGTTTGAACTTTGAGTTTTCAGCTTGAAAACAATCATTTTCGTATTTGAGATGGTTGATGATGTTTTGAATTTGAAAATTCTGAGAATCTATAGACGGAGGTTTCTGGGATTCAATCACATCACTCTTATTAGACTTCAATTGGGCAATTTGAGCCCTCAATTTTCGAATCGTGTTAGTGTGAGCTTGAATTTTTTTCATCCCGTTTGGCTAATTCAAAATATGCATCAAATTCAGGAGCATCCGAGAATGTCTTGGCATTTGTAATTTTAATCCTTTCTTCTAAATGTTGATATTTTAACTGCAAATTAAGATTATCAACTTCTAGCTTCGAAAAATGCCTGACCATGTTATCATGATCATCGTTTTGAATTTTTTCTTGCAATTTTAAATTCTCCCCCCCCCATGCTCAACAACACGATTCTGGAAAACATTTAAAGCACTAGACATTTCATAAAAGTGACACGCAGTTAATGAAGAATCAGTAGCAGTATAAAACACATCTTGTGCAATGCATTTAGCAATCAAAGCATCATTCATGATAAGAGCATTCTTCCTAGCAATTTCACTATGTTTAAGGTCTATAGCAGTTTGTTTTCCCTCATGTTCTGAATTTTTAAACACATCTTTCATTTCTTTTACTTCAGATTCAAGGGACATTTGCATGCCCTCAAAGTGTTCTTTGATAAGTTTAAAAAATGGAATGACTTCAGTTAAGTTACACTCTTTTGTTAATTCAAAACCCCTTTCACCCTCAGTAATTCCCGTTGGTGTAATTCTCTTTTTTCATGTTTTATCAAAATCAGTAAACATTTGACAAAGAACGTAGATGCTAATAAGAGTTTTACATTGTGTGGGAAGAGCTAACTGAACTAGGTGCATCGGTGTATTGGGAGGATACACCGTTGGGGTAGCAAACCTTTGAGGAGTTATGGCCTTAAGTTTTTCAGCTTTCATTTTCTCTACATCTAAAGGCCAAAATATCTGTTCTGGTGTTAACTTAGTTTGGGGTACAAAAACGGTCAATCGATTCTGTTCATAATAATTATAAGGTTTGATGTTGACACGTTTTTCTATGCACTTGGGATCCTTCATTTTATTCTCTAATCTTTCTCTATTGACTGATTCTGTCTCATCAATCTCCTCAGTATTAGGCACATCAGGGGGGGCATGATAGGCATAAGCATCACGTTAGCATCATATAAGGCAGGTTGAGTGGCACTAATGCTCCTAAGAAAATTAGTTTTGGGCACTCCTAAATCCTTATTGCTATGTTCATCTCACAACTTAATGTGCTTATGCATCATTTGAGCAGTTTGAATGGTTTAACCTTGCGTGTACAACTTATTTTCAAGCTTGTTCTTTAACGCTTTAAGATTGAAAAAATCATTTAAGAGTTTAGTTTCTTTACTTTGAAAATCAAGTTTTAGTGCGGTTACACTTTCCTGAATCTCCTGTTTTTGTTTAATAGTTTGATCAATTTGATTTTGTAAAGATTTTGTCTCCATTCTTAAAGCTTCTTCCTTTAAGTTTCTTTCGGTTATGTATGTACACATTTGCCAATCCATTTTCTGCTCACGTTCGGTTAACTCAAATCTTGCATGATGTTGATAAATATTCACCTGATCTTTAAGAATATTAATTCTAGTAGTCAAGGTATCATCAGGCACAACAACATTGTATTCATCCAATTCACACACATTATTATCAACAGAGGATTCATCACTTGGTACAACAGACTCGACGTTGTGTCTTACATACTGTTCATATGAGATAACATTGTTATTTCCCATATCAATAGTATTTGATTCCACAACATTTGTTTGTTTCACTTTGTCATGAATCCTTTGTTCATGTATCACATTATCATCACCACCAAAGGAAGATGCTCGACAAGGTACATCAGATTCTTTGTTGTGATCCACATGTTGTTGTATTGGGGTAACATTACTGCTTACCAATTCAACATCATCTGGCGTGACAACATTAGTGTGATGTATTTCATTGAGAATCTTCGGTTTATCACACATTTCATATGTTTCATACAACTTTAGTACCTCAGATATGATGGATGAGTTGGGGGAACCAGATTGTTGCGGTGATGTGACTGCAGACGATAGATTAGCCATGAAGATGGTTTGTGTAGTGGGTTCACCATCAACGTCAGAATCGAAAGCATCACAATCTTCGGCCTGGAAGATGTTTGGATCGTTGAGAGCTAAGTCCAAAACTGATTGATCATCCACATCAGCATCAAATGTGTTCCCTTCATCTCCTGCAAGAAACAGCAGCTGCTCCTCATCCAATGGTACTCCATTCTCTTGTGCTTGCATCAGTAACATCTTATCCTTGAAGTAGTCAGAGTTCTGAGGATGTTTTGGTTGAGTGCAGTTCCTTGCAATGTGACCTAACCCACCACAGTTATAACATTTGGGTTGTCTTCCCTGTCCCTGATTAGCATTCCCCATTCTATTATGAGCATAACCCCGGACTCCATTCCTTTGGTTGACATTTTGCCTTCCTTGAACGACAACGCGTCCATCTTCCACCACAGCCATGTTACGAGGGTTAGATGAGGTTCTAAGTTGGTTGTTGGTTTGAGGTAGTGTTGCTTTGAATTGTTGAACAAGCAATGACACTTGGTCTGTGAGATTGTCAATCAACATATCAGTGTGAGAATACCCTGAATCAGGTTGAGTTGATTTGATGCTTGTTGCTGATTGAGCAAATGACTGACCAATAGGTGAATGATTCTGAGTTGCTTGTGTAGATGGGTGACTGATTTGATCAAGGGGGTTATGGTTGAGTGCATGCACACTTGAGATGAGTTCAAGAGGGTCATTTGTTGTAGGATTGAGCTTCTCTCTCAATTGACGGTCATACATTGCATGCTTCTCATGTTGTTGCAAGTAAGCATAGAGCTGTTCATAGTTGGTGTTTCTGAGTCCTTTGTTGAGCTTCACAGCTGTGACGAATCGATCCCATTCCGGTGACATGTTGTTAACAAACTTTGAGTTGAGTTGGATATTAGGCATTGTCATTCTAATCATTTTCATGTCACTAACAAGCTTATGGAATCTGACATAGTAGTCTGTAATGTTTTCACCGGGGTTCATCTTGAAGTGCTCAAAATCATCATATAACTGAGACTCACGATCTTCTTTGGTAAGTTCCGAACCAGCTAGTAGCATTTTGAAATTATCCCAAAAAGCTTTGGCTTCTGTGTTGAAGTTAATGAGCTTGTACACATCCTTGGGTAACCCTTGTATCACAATGTTGGAGGCTCGAATATTTGCATCATAGCGCTTCTTTTCAGCTTCATTAAGATCATGGTAAGTGCGTGGTCTGTCAATTCCATGAGTGATGGCACCATCTTCTCCTGTGGAAATAACATCCCGTGTGGTACCCATTTGAAATGGTCCTTCATCAATGGATCTCAAAATGTTTTCACCATTTTCTTTGCCCCGACAGTATAGTCGAATTATTTGAGCCCATGATTCATAATCCGTCCTATCTAGCATAGGAGGTCGGGTATCGGACCCTGCAACTTGAATGTCATCAGTTGAAGCCATAGTTGCCATGTTACAATCTTAAACGGGATTTTACAACCTTCGTGACTTAAACCGAGAAATCGATTCTTTCTCGGGATTTTACTAAAGCCAACAAAAGAAACCGAAAGATGTAGTACGCGAAATGGACTTAGAATGAGATCTTAGATAAGTCACAATTTGTGCTAAGTTTCAAGTCGCGACAAGTCAAGTAACAATATATCCGATTGTAATAAGTCAAGCCGTAAGAATTAACTAACAACGTCAAATCACACTCAGATTATTCGAAACGACTTAAGTTACAACAATTCACAAAACACAAGTAATTAACAAATCCCTAGAATCTCAAGCTGAGTTAATCGCTAAACACCACCAAAGTACAAGAGGTAATCACTGAGGGTAGAGATAATCGCTAACACAGCTAATCGCTAGATGAGATAATCGCTACTGGCAGCCAATCGCTAAAAAGCTAATCGCTGGATGAGGTAATCGCTACAACCAACCAATCGCTAAAAAGCTAATCTCTGGATGAGGTAATCGCTAAACACAGCCAATCGCTTAAAAGTTAATCGCTAGATTTAGGTAAACGCTAGTCAAGAGTTAATCGCTGGAGAGAGTTAATCGCTGGATGAGATAATCGCTAAACATAGCAAATAGCTAAAAAGCTAATCGCTGAATTTAGTTAATCGCTAACCACAAAAAGACACTGCGTACTTATCGCTATCACAAAAATCCAAACCAGTCGCTATCTACCGATTTTGTCCAGTTGTCCAAAAATAGCAAAGCCCACTAATCGCTAGAGTTAAACGCTACTTAGGCAGAGCTAATCGCTACGAAGAACACCAAACGTGGAGGTAATCGCTACCAAGAAAAACGCCACAAACACCTTCAAATCTTCAAACTAACAAAAGATAAAGCCTATCCAACTGAAGAAATAAGTAAATATAACACCACCAATCACTAAAGTACACCCAAAACACTTCATGTAACACAAATAAGATCAAACCAAGATGTTTTCCTATTTAACTAAACTAACCAACAAAAAACCAAAGAAAACCACACCAAATCCAAATATTCAAGGCCCTAAGAAGAAACCATGGCTCTTGATACCAGTTGTAAGATACACATTAAGTCACAAACATGATTCCAAGGTGGTTTGTGGTTCGTTGGTTTTAGAGAGAGGAGGAAGAAGATGGGAAACTTTCTAGAGAGAGAAAGAGAGAAAACTTGATATGTATTAGATTGTAGTGAAAGCTCCAACCCTCTCCACATGTGGAGAGGGGTATTTATACTTACAACTTAAATGCCTCTACTAGGCTGTGGATCGAGCTGACAGTGGGTAAAGACCAGACCCGACTCCACAAATACTAACTAATACTAAACTACGTACTAACTAATATGATAAATTCTACGAGCTACATAATGCTAAGCAATACTCGGGGTGACTGAGTCTTCTATATGAAAAACGTATTCCTAATAAGAAGTTATAATAAAAGGTTAAAACATGTCGTGATGGCTTGCTATTACTTTAGATAGCAACCCGGTTTTCAAAATGGAGAAAGCTCGTCGATAAAAAGACGGTTGTTCCTCCCACTAGGTAAAGTTCACCGGGCGCGAATTACTTTAGATATGTGTTTCTTCGATTTGATGTACGCTTCATTGCATTATTTCTTGATAAAGAAGAGAAGTCTTCTTTCCATCGCAGATATTTTCCCTTCTATGATTTTTCAGGAAAATATTTATGAAAAACTTGGTGGTACCATGAAATTTTGGAAATCAATTAGAATTGAATCGTTTCTTAAAATCACTCAATCAATGACAACGATTTTTCAAAAATTATAAATGGGTCATTGATTGAGGTGGAGAGTGATTTCAAAATCATAAAATATCACCATAACAAGTTTTTGTGTACATAATCAGCAGTGAATAAAATGTGAGTATTATGTTATGTGTCAGCATATGAACTTTTCATGAGTTTCTCGTTAAACTTTAAATCATTTCAAAACTCATCATATCTAACACATAACAGACTCCCTCCATGATTAATGGGGAGTAAAAGTATCGTCTCATTATCAGTATATGTTAAAATCAGACCACACTTTTCTCCGAAATTTTTTTTAAACTTATTTAAATCAATTGGGATCACAAAATCTCAAATGATTTGAAACTTTTGATCGGGGGAGAGAATGTGATTTAAATATGAAATCTGATAAAAATGTGATTTTTTGGATTTAATTATATGCTCTCCCATATGTGCTAAACTCTTTGACATCTCAATGCACATATTGAGGGAGAGCAAGTGGCTAGTAGTGAACAATGGAATCAGCATCTCATGTGAGCATGACTCAGAATTGACCCATGAATTGACGAAACACAACTATTAGTATTCGAAAGGATTTATCCAAGTAGATAGTACCGTTTCGAGAAGCTCTTCTTAGATGTGTACTTTGACGGGTCTAACTTCCTTATTAAGGAATGTTAACAACTTCAAGTTAGTTATTAGGGCCAGTTATCACCTAAAAGCTGATAATGGATCCCTTTAACTAAGCAACGTAAATGTGTCCCTCGGGTATATGTCTAATAAGAGTGGATCAATTCAAAAAAAAAATGCAACTCACCCCGACATGTGCAAATTTAAATCAAAAACATCCATGAGCACATGTTAAGGGGGAGCATTTGGAAAATATAAAAACTCTCAAAGTGTTAACAAAAAGTGTTTCTTATATCATAAACACTAGTGATTTTTCAAATATTTGGTCAATGGCAACATAGGATAGTCATGAAGTTATAAGGTGGCTAAGGTTAGGAAAACCGTCCTATGATCCGCTAGAGCCGGAGGGATCTACCCAAGGACAATACCGAATAGATAGTATTAAAAAGTCCTTAGGTATGATTATGAAAAAAGGAGATAAATGAGTAAGGGGAAAGAAAGGGTTGAAGAATTAAAAAGAAACGAAATGAGAAAGGGTGAAAAGAAATAGCCCTCCCTTATTCAACCTTAGGGCAGAAACTGGGTTCAATTCATATGCTAGTGGTTGTTGCTAAGGCAACACCGTTATTGAAGAAAAGACGTCATGGACCCAGTGACGCACTGCACTAAACCTTCTAACCACTCAAGTTCTCTCAAAAGAGCTTGTTTCATTCTCACGGGGAACCCTGCATAATCTATCGACCGCTCATTACGAGCTATGTTGATATTGAAACAGGAGACACCGTGTAGGATACTAGTTAACATCACAAACACAACTATACTTGTGGTTGGCTCGTTGAAGGTAAGAAAGAAAGAAAGAAATTATAGAGAGAGAAAGTAGAGAGAGAAAGAAGTGAAGCCTTAGAGAGAAAACCAAAAAAAAAGAAAATGAGATTATGAGAGAAGGCTTACCCTCTCCAAGGATGGAGAGGGGTTTACTTACATGGGTTTTGCCAATAGGGCGTGCCACTTGGGCTGCGGATCAGGTATACAGTGGGTAAAGACCCGTCCTTCTTCCGCGAACTAATCTAATTCTAAACTACGTATAACTAACTAATGTAACTCCTACGAGCTAAACAATGCTTAATCATATCTGGGGTGACCGAATCTTTCTTATACAAAAATCGTATTCCTAACAATCTCCCCCTAAGAGAGGTCACCCTTTTGTTCTTTATTCTTGAATTCTTGCATTGAGATCTTTGTAGATTCTTTTGTAGCTCGTAGTTGTTGATTCTTCATTGATAGTCGACTCAAGATGACTTCCTTGATGTATATGATGATCTTTTGACTTTGTTCTTTGCTTTTCATCCATATGATTAGCTTCAAGTCATCTTTGAGTGTATGTGTCTCTTTCTGATGTTGTGATAGTCTTTGTGATGTCATGCTTACACTTTTCTGGATCATGATCTTCTGCATCAGAGTTGAGGAAGCATAGTCAAAGCCCATTATTTGATCATGATATCGTGAGTTATGATGTTGAAGTGTAAGCATGTGATGATGAATCTGCATCTTTTTCAGCAATTGGCATCAATCGTCAAACTTCATTGTCTTTGGTGTGATTACGCCTTTCCAACATGCTCATACATCTTTGTTGAGTAGATCTTCCCGGTTGACCAGTTCTGACGTCTCCTTTTAGATGCTGGTATGAGCATGTGGAACTCGAGTGATGGTGGTGAACATGGTTAGTTTGGTATGTTGAGCTGCATAAGACATGGTTAGTAATAAACATACCGGCACTTACAAGTTTGGACTTCGAGATCTTCAACAGCATAGTGTGAAGACTTTCTCTAATCCTTACCAAGGCCGTTCCTAATCGGATGCCCCCGAAAGGGCTTTCACTGATATACCGAAGTACACCAACGATTAGGTGAGTCGCTGGAGATCACCCCACGACTGTAGACCTTTTAA
>LBNU01007798.1:18158-36565 GCA_014162995.1 Artemisia annua
GTGGTAAAGTTTTTATATATATATATATATATATATATATATATATATATATATATATATATATATATATATATATATATATATATATATATATATACAAACGGTCATTTATTTTGGATTTTTTTGATTGTATTCAATATACAAACGGTAAATGTGTGTTTTCAAGATGTATTAATATCGGTCAAGTTTTCAACCGATTGTGTGTTTTCAAGTTGTTCACCGATATTTGCCCTCATCTCCACATCGGCCTCAACCGATTTCAATATCGGTCGTCTTGGGTGAACATCCGATTTTTTTCGGTCCATTGTGCACAGCCTAATACGTGTTATTAAGTGTATACATGCGATTAACTATAACATGTATAAATAATTATATTTACAGAGTTTGACTTATGTTATAATATCAAATTAAATTACTTGAAGAGTAACATTATAAACAAAATTTCATCATAATATCAAACTTGAAGAGTCACTGGATATCGTGTTTTCTCATTCTTTTATATTTAATGCTAGTTTATGGTTTTTTACTTAACAAAGGGCGAAACAAGAAAGTTATGATCGAGTGGGCAAACTTTAATAATTCTTGAAAACTACACTATAAATTGGTTTGTTAAGGGGACAAATTACAAAGACAGTCAAATATTTTAAAAATTGTACACTACAAATTTTTTCACTAGGGGCACGTGCCCATCCTCCCCCTCGTGTCTCCGCCATTGTTTTTAACCTGTGCCTGCCTATAAATATTAAAATACATTTCTCAACTACAAAATTCCATTTTAAATAAAAAGGTGCATTTGTTTCATTATGATTCAACTTAATTTAACAGATTACATACGACTCAAGGCGACATTCTAAAGAAAAAAAAAATATATTTTTTTTTTTGAAAAAAACTTTAATTTGTCTATGAATTAATAATGCATATATGGCATGCATATCGGTCTCCTAAACCTTTTGTCGCCTTCTTTTTATTCAAGTTTCGGGTCCCAACGTATAAAAACAAATTTAAGTTTCTTAAAAGAAAAATTCCCATGAATTGTGCAAGGTAATGAACTAATTAATGATTTTTGGTTATTATCCCAAACTGGGACAGAGAATATGAAAGTCACCCTAGTATAAAGATTTTAACGTATTAGCTACTTGTTTAATAAAATTAACGGCAGATGATTAAAAAAATATCATACTTGACATATTTTTTTTTTAGAGGTAGGAACAAAAATTTTTGCTTTCCCGGGTATTTTTCTTTCAAATTCAGTGTTTTTAGGGTATTTTGCAACATTTTATGACATTTTTGTCCCTCTCAGCTAATAGAAATTTTTTTTTTTGAAAGGCAAAAATGTCAAAAAAAAAAAAAAATTGTCATAAAATACCTTAAAAAGAAACAAATTTAAAAGAAAAGTACCCATATAAGCAAATTTTTTGGTTCGATACCCAGAAAACAAACGATGGCAAGTATGATACTTTTTTTAATCATTTGCCCTAAAATTAATATACAAGTCATCTAATGATTATTTTGAAGAAAAAGTTTCAAGCCCTCAAGACTTCAATCAAACAATGGTCTATCGATGATAAACAACGTTCGAATGCGTCTAAACTGGCTACTCAAAATCGTTTATCAGATTTGGATAAGATGATTGATCAAGGAAGGGATAATGAAAGGCAGGTGAATGAAAGGTCTAAGTTGTTAAAAGAGCTTCAAGACCTCAATTCTAGTTCTTCGTTAGACATGGCTCAAAAGGCTAAGATTCGTTGGTCCATTGAAGGAGATGAAAACTCTAAATACTTTCACGAAACTATTAATAAGAAACGTTCCCAATTGGCTATTTATGGAGTTCTTGCTCAAGGTGATTGGATTGTTGAGCCCTCCAACGTGAAACAGGAGTTTCCTGTTTGGTTGTCTTTAGATCAGAATGAAGATCTTGAAAGAATTGTTACGTATGAAGAGATTAAGAGAGCAGTTTGGGATTGTGGTACAAACAAATCGCCTGGACTAGGTGGTTTTACCTTTGAATTCTTTCATAGGTTTTGGAATCTCATTGATCAAGATGTGGTGGTTGTCTCAATTCTTCACTTCAAGTAAGTTTCCTCGAGGGTGTAATGCCTCTTTTATTACTCTATTTCCTAAGACGCAAGATGCTATGGTTGTTAAAGATTTTCGGCCAATTAGTTTGATAGGTAGCGTGTATAAAATTATTGCTAAGATCTTTGATAATCGGTTGAGCATTGTTATTTCGGATCATGTAAGTGATTTCCAATTTAGATACGCAGGCATGTGTATTAAGGTATATGTAAGAAAACATACATGTTTTATATGAACATGCATGTTTTCTAATGCAAAATTGGAGTTCTCGCAGTTCCCGCACTTAACAGGGTTCTGAAAATAAAGCCCCCCTATATATATATATATATATATATTTTGAAAAAAACTTTAATTTGTCTATGAATTAATAATGCATATATGGCAATATGGCATGCATATCGGTCTCCTAAACCTTTTGTCGCCTTCGTTTTATTCAAGTTTCGGGTCCCAACGTATAAAAACAAATTTAAGTTTCTTAAAAGAAAAATTCCCATGAATTGTGCAAGGTAATGAACTAATTAATGATTTTTGGTTATTATCCCAAACTGGGACAGAGTATATGAAAGTCACCCTAGTATAAAGTTTTTAACGTATTAGCTACTTGTTTAATAAAATTAAGGGCAGATAATTAAAAAAAGTATCATACTTGACATGGTTTGTTTTTAGAGGTAGGAACAAAAATTTTTGCTTTCCCGGGTATTTTTCTTTCAAATTCAGTCTTTTTAGGGTATTTTGCAACATTTTATAACATTTTTGCCCCTCTCAGATAATAGAAAAAAAAATTGAAAGGCAAAAATGTCAAAAAAATATGTCGTAAAATACCTTAAAAAGAACAAATTTAAAAGAAAAGTACCCATATAAGCAAATTTTTTTGTTCGATACCCAGAAAAACAAACGATGGCAAGTATGATACTTTTTTTAATCATTTGCCCTAAAATTAATATACAAGTCATCTAATTATTATTTTGAAGAAAAAGTTTCAAGCCCTCAAGACTTCAATCAAACAATGGTCTATCGATGATAAACAACGTTCGAATGCGTCTAAACTGGCTACTCAAAATCGTTCATCAGATTTGGATAAGATGATTGATCAAGGAAGGGATAATGAAGGGCTGGTGAATGAAAGGTCTAAGTTGTTAAAAGAGCTTCAAGACCTCAATTCTAGTTCTTCGTTAGACATGGCTCAAAAGGCTAAGATTTGCTGGTCCATTAAAGGAGATGAAAACTCTAAATACTTTCACGGAACTATTAATAAGAAACGTTCCCAATTGGCTATTCATGGAGTTCTTGCTCAAGGTGATTGGATTGTTGAGCCCTCCAACGTGAAACAGGAGTTTCCTGTTTGGTTGTCTTTAGATCAGAATGAAGATCTCGAAAGAATTGTTACGTATGAAGAGATTAAGAGAGTAGTTTGGGATTGTGGTACAAACAAATCGCCTGGACTAGGTGGTTTTACCTTTGAATTCTTTCAAAGGTTTTGGAATCTCATTGATCAAGATGTGGTGGTTGTCTCAATTCTTCACTTCAAGTAAGTTTCCTCGAGGGTGTAATGCCTCTTTTATTACTCTATTTCCTAAGACGCAAGATGCTATGGTTGTTAAAGATTTTCGGCCAATTAGTTTTGTGGAAAATTAGAAGGGGGTTGAATAGTTTACCGGCTTTTCGTTTCATTATCTTTTGAAACTTTACTTGTAATCAAAGATCTAAACTAAAGACAATATGTAATATACAAATATAAAGAAAGAAACGATCAAACCACAACACGACTGTTTATCGTGGTTCGGCTACAAGGACTCTTTTTCCTTGCCCTACTCCACGCCCCGAGTATCCAACTCGAGAGTTTCTTTCACTAGTCAACAAGCTCCTTTCACCGGCGGAGAAAACCTTACACGTCGCTTACACATGATTTCCGACACAAAGCTAGATGTCGAGTTCTTTTACAAGGGTACAACCACTCCCGTCACACTATGTATTTTAAGGCCTAAAATACTAACCGATCACAACTTGAATAAACACAATCAAATGAAGTATAAACTACACGAAGTCTATACAATGCTAAGCTAACAAGTCTTGCAACGTTGTGTTGAATACTTGTAACTTTGATATGAACTTGTGAACTTCTTTTGCTACAAGAGAGCTTCACACAAAATGAAAATGTTAATGGGTTAGATGAATGATGTATGTGTAAACATGTAATGAGAAGTGATAGATATTTTCTTGCAAGTAACTTGGTATTTATACCCAAACCAACCAGACCTCTGGCGGAACCGGCGGAACCAAAACAAGGGTTCCGCCCTTGTATCTCCAGGGTTCCGCCAGGTCTGATAGTCAAACCTTACAAGAAATCTTTCCATATCTAGCAAGGTCACATCAAGTTATTTCTAGCCAAACACACATTGAATTAACTTGGAATCCTTCCAAAATGTTTAAGAGGTCTTATGGAAAGTCAAACACACAATCTTTCCATAAATGCACATGATGTGATGTAACACTTTCTTTATTAAGAAATATGAAAGTGTTATGTCTACTATGAAATGTAAAATGTAAATGTAAATGTAGCAAATGAAGTCTAGTTATTCAAGACGTAAACTATAATCATGTTTTACTTAAAACTAAAGTTTATACTTTGTCGTTAACAAAACTTAGCAAAGATCGTAAAATATAAATAACGTTTTTAGGCGATATTTGTATTAACAAGTTTGATAGGTAGCGTGTATAAAATTATTGCTAAGATCTTGGCTAATCAGTTGAGCCTTGTTATTTCGGATCATGTAAGTGATTTCCAATTTGCTTGTGTTTTAAAGTGTCAAATTCTTGATGGTCCTTTCATTCTCAACGAACTTATTTCGTAGTGTAAACACAAAAAGATTTAAGCCAGGATCTTTAAGGTTGATTTTGAAAAAGCTTTTGATTCGGTGAGATGGGATTATTTATGTGATATTCTAAATAAGTTTGGGTTCGGAGTTTAATGTCGTGGTTGGATTCATGGTTGTCTTAATTCTGTCATGGTCTCGTTAATAGCAATCCGACTTTAGAATTCAAATTCTACAAAGACCTGAAGCAGGGAGATCCTTTATCTCATTTTCTCTTTATTTTGATCATGGAAAGCTTGCATCTTTCTTTAAAATGTGTTGAATGCATGTCTTTATAAGGGTATTCCTATTAATGATTCCTTGATCTTGTCCCACTTGAGGTATACCTATATAATATTTGATGAAAATTATACTAATAAAAAACATTTAAAAGCTAATCCATTCACATATTTTGTATCAAGTGTTATATAACACAAACATATTTAAGGTTAAATTTGAAGATTTTTTTTTTTTGAAAAGTCAAACTGAATATTTAATATGGGACGGAAGGAGTACTGATATTATGTATTACTTGTGACAGTTTATAATATAACATAGGAGTGAGCAAAACCGACCAAGAACCGAATCGACCCGGCAAAACCGAGCCGAACCGAGTAACTTCGGTTCGGTTCTTGGTTTAGGTTATATAGATTTTCGGTTTTCGGTTCGGGCCGAAAACCGACAAAAACCGTGAAAAACCGTCTAAAACCAAGCCGAACCGAAATGAAACCGAACCGAACCAAGTAATTTCGGTTCGATTCTCGGTTTGAATTTTTTCCTTTTTAGTTTTCGGGTTGGGTCGGTTTTTGTCGGGTCGGGCTTGACCCGATGCTCACCCCTAACATAACGTGACATGTTTCTTTTAGTGTAGTGATACTTAAACCATTTTTATTGATGCACACATCACAATTATACATAGAGCTTGTTGTAACATTTGCATTAATGATGTAATATTGTGGTGTATGCATAAAAAAATAGTGTAAGTATCAACCCCTTCTTTTACTATGACTATCATATATTAATATGGGATAATTCAAAAAATGACCAAGTTGCCCAATCGATGAGGTTTTGACATTTGATTTGAAAATTCTTATTTCGACCAGTTGCCCCGGTTGCCCAAAACGTGTCACCCCCATGGGACGCCAAGTGTCCCAAATTGCCCAAAATTTGGCGGCGTTGCCCAAAAAATTGCCACTTGGCGTCCCCCCGTTAAGTGGGCAACTGGTCTAAATAAGAATTTTCAAATCAAAGGTCAAAAATCTACATCGATTGAGCAACTTGATCATTTTTGGAATTATCCCTATTAATATTGACCTTGTGAAGTTGTGACTTTACTCTTTTATAAAGGGTGTGTTTGATGCGAGCTTTATGCGTGTATTAGATGTTTGAATTTTTAAAATAATATAGCTTATAAAATAAATTTTATTTGTCACATTGGTTTATAGAAGTTTTTGTAAGTCTTAAGTCAATAAAAACGGGCTATGAGGGTTTATAGTTAATTAAGTTACTTAAATACGAGTATTTTTTAAAATATAGTGGTTTTGTTACACAAAAGCCGGATATATACATGTGAATTTAATTGGATGTATTTTACTATTTTGTGATTTTACGTTAATAAACTCCAATTTCAGCTAATTCAGCAAACAACTTTATAAAAAAAATATAAGATCGAATGTCCAGCTTATAATATAAGCTTTAACTTCAGCTTCAACTTATAATATAAGTTCTAACTCCAACTTCAACTATAGGTCCAACTCCAATTCATTTTATCAAACATACTCAAAATATCTTTTAACATGTTACATCACAAAATTTCGACAATGGCACTGTAGTAATTTATGTTTATCTTATCTAATAGTTTATTGAGAAAATTGGCGTGATAGTTTGAACTTTTGTCGCGTATTTACACTGTTATAAAATTATAATGTAGGATAAAAACATAAGCTTAATCATGTTTTTCATGTTTTTGTATTTAATATTACGCGTGGATTTCCATATCTGTCCAACTTAATTTATATATTTTACAGTTTTACGTAATACACGATTAGCTTTGCTTAATTGCTTTCAAGGCTCGTATGCATGGTGTTTTCAAGTCGAGTAAAAAGGATGAAAGAATAGAATGCGATAGAATGTAACAAACTCATATTATTAAGTTTTTTTAAAGTAAAAAAAGTGAAATAAACGTGTGAAAGAAAGAGGTTTTTGTTTTTAAAACTTTCGCTATAAGGCGAAAGGGAGCGGAAAAAAAGAAAAAAAAAAAGAAAAAAAAGAGTGAAATGTAAATTACCACAACTATCCTTTATAATTAGTATTTGTCTTATTACTAGGGTATTATTGTAAAAATGATATTTTTTTTTTCCTTTCATTCTTGCACAACTTAAGAACACATATATACAAAGTTCACTTCCTTTCTTTCCCTCTCTTTTTTTCTTACTTTGCTTTCTTTTGCTTTCTTTTGCTTTCTTTTTATTTTTCAAAAAAACTTAAAAAACAGAGTGTTTGTGTTCCTCAGTTCCTATTCAAATTAAATAACACGATGTATTGGACATATTTAGACACTTGAATACTTGTAAATACTTGTATTATTTCATATATATATATAGTACCATGCACGTATTTATCCCGTCGAATGTAGCTAAAAAGTACGGAGTAGTTAATTACGTCTAAAAATGGTTTGCAACCATCAACTGCAAAAATTCTTGTTAGGAACCATTAATTTGTTTCATGTTGTTTGCTGAAATAGATGATTGACACAGGCTTTATCATGCTCGTTATATTTAACTTTTACGGTATCATGCATAAAGACAAACCAAACAACTGCTATAAATAAAGAGCAATGCTAGAATCACATAAAAAATCAAAATACATTTTTTGTCAATTACGTTGTTATTTGTTTAATTTAATTATTCATTTCCGCTAGTTATACAAAAAATATCTTCATCTTTTTTTAGATTTGTTTTCGTTTTTAGCATTAGGTGAGATGTAAATATCTGATAGTATTTGAGAATACTAAACTCTAATTAGGATGGTGTGTTAAACAAACAATTAAATATGTCGTAATCACTCAAAGTTGTCTAATTCATGCAACATTTTTGGTGTTATACAATCTCCATCTAAATCAATGGCCCCATCACCTCCAAATTCTAACTTCTGGGAGCAAATAATATTTTTTGGGACTAATGAAAACTTTCTAGGATTAAGGAGAACTCTCTATATCGAATATTGATATAACGACAATTATTGATCATCATTGAGTACGATCATAATTCAAAATTTCCAAATAGTTTAAGGCCAGCCATCGATAAGCCTATAAAACCTTAATAAACAGGACTTAAACTTATTTTATTACTGTTAAATCTTTTTAAGGTAAAGTATTCTAACTCGATAAATGTATTACTCCAAAAAGCTGTTAAGCACATGTAATTAGAGTGAATCTCATATCTCAGCCCATTACATGTTATTATTAAATGCTTCTCCAGTGTTCTCGTGAGACTCTTGACGTTGGCTCTTTATTTTTAAAATCATGTTGCATGTCTAGATCAAGTAGCTGTGAGACTCATGCATATTACTCCTATATTTATGCTAATTATAACTTCTTTTAAGTTACTCACTCCGTCCCAAAATAAGTGTCCAGTTTGACTTTTCAGAGTCGAACTGGTTCAACTTTGACCTTAAATATTTTTTCTGTGGTATATAATATTTGACGAAAAATTATACCATTGAAAAGTGCACTTAAAACCAATCTATTTTATATATTTTTCATAAACTATTATATAACATCCAAAAAAATAGTTAAGGTCAAAGTTGAACCAGTTTGACTCTGAAAAGTCAAACTGGACACTTATTTTAGGACGGAGGGAGTATCATATATGTTCTACAAATTGTCTTTGGATAGACCTTTATTATATCCAAGTATCACTTAACTTTGTAAATAGTCTCGTCATGTGAGTAATCTTTTAAACGATTTAAAGTTTCTTCTAACAGCATCCACATGCAGTGCTCAAATTTTCCATAGCTTTTATCATTACACATCACTCTTTTAATTAATAACTTAATATTAATAATCAAAACACGTTTAATAAACACTCTAATGATAAAAACGTTTTACAAAAGCTTTTTGAAAAGCAAAACTAGCATTGCTAGGATAGTTAGATAGTATACATTTGACTTACATATTAGTCTAGTCAGAAGCTTTAAACACTTTGAATTACAAGTATTTGCAAATTGTTTTTAAACAATCCGACAATTACAATGCAAAGATGTTGAGTTTTTCAAAATAGTGGAAAGATTTTGAAAAAACTTCACATTACATATGCTCTTGTAAATGAAAGTTCAGCATAACTATCTATAAATAGATTTATAAAGTTATCCAAAAATGTTTAAGCTATCATAAACTACTTCAAATCATATAGATAAGTATATAAGTTGAATCGCGTAGATCGAGTAGTTATCCTAGTAGAGTAGTAGATAACACGATGGCAGACTTGTCAGCAAACACACGTGGCACCCTTAAGATTTGGCTATTGAAGATGTGGCATTTCATTTCTGCATGTGTAATTTGTTTGTTCTTTGTAAATTTTAGTAGGTACTGTACTAAATAAGAGAAAAACACACAGAGGGTAACGATGATAACCATTATGGCCCTTGGGGACTTTCAAAGGTCACCATATATGATGCATGGGGTGCTCTTTCTTTCATCAGACGTTTATTCTTTCTTCAAAGAGGATCTTTCTAGCAGCCTAGCCTAATACTGTTGATAAGCTGGATAAAGATAATTTATTTTACATGATGAATTAACAGAATTTTATATTTTGAAAGTATGTTATGCGAAAAAACGTCTCGATGGAGATCGATCATGTATTCTTGTGTACAAGTTGGAGGATCTCATATAAAATATTAATCTCCAAACGTTTCTCACATTCATGTCATGTTAAATTGTTAGTAATAGCCTAATAGGTACTAGTATGAATACCAAATTAATACAAAGGAGCTTTTGTGCATGTGAGAAAACTAAGTCCCTATTAAGCGAGCATTTGTGAGTCAATCAGTCAAATGTGGTTTCCGAAATACTTATGCAGTTTTGCTTATGATAAGATCAGATTTCAAAACATAATCATTTGTTGATATGGATAGTTTTGTTGGAAACAAAAACCCCTAATAAAAAATGACACCAAAAATTTGGGGTTTTAATCAATTTTATCGTTTATTCAACACTCGTTTTTATTTTTATTTTTGTATAGAGGGGCATGCTACTCCTAATGTTGTCTTTATTCTAAGAAGAAAATTTTGAAACGTAATTTAGTCTAAAGTCAATAGATCAACGAAATGTGATCAGTTTCTTATACTTGGACCACTCGATCGGACTTTGTCTAGCTCGATCGATATTTTATGTATATTTATTTTGCTAGCAATCAGCCTTATTAAAGGGAAAAATAAATACATTTATCAATCATCGTTAATTAATTTTTATCATGAAGAATGTAATTGCAACAAGCCGTGTTACATCAGTAAAGAATAATACATCTTAGCCTTATAAATCTACTATTCTCTAACCGACTATAAACATGTGTTTTTGAAGCAGCAAGTAAAATCTGACTCCAATTATACTTATTAATATCCAAATATAAATATTTTTTTAATATATAAATGAAGTAGATATAACATTTATCCATGTTGAAAATGATAAACCCCGTGACTATTATCCGTAACTACTATGTATTATTGAAACTATGTATAGATTACAAAAGCATACAGAAACTCTAATGATCACTGATCCCACACTAGGGCTTGGACGATCTTAATATATACGTATAATAAAATTTACTAGACAATTTATTATAAGACTTGTTAACGTTGCATACAGAAATCAATTTGGGCCACTGTTTATTTGACATTTTTATCCCATTAAAGCATGAAATGACATATATATCTAAAAAATACACATGATATGCATGACATGTTTTATAGTGTTAGAATTACAATTGATTTTCTCAAGTCGTTGATCTATCTTTTTGAAGATGGTAGACGACTATGAGTTACATTTAACAAAATACGGAGGTTACGGTTTAAAAATCTCATTCCCATGTCCTTCGTATAATGCATTACGCGAACTGTCATTCACATAACGTATGTATCATCGGTCATTATCAAATCAATACTAGATTTAGATTATATTTGTTTTGCGTACAACCTTATTTAATCATACTGATAAACCAAATTGCAAACACGTGTAACTAAATTATTGATGTTAGAGATTAAGGTATTAATTATGAATATGAATATGATAATAACGTAGTTTAGCTTGCATTATAATAATAAGTCGTCATGAATCATGATATATAAAACATAAGGAATATTTGTGTTTGATTTTACGTGTATTCTCCGCGTTTGTGTAATATGAGTAAATCTAGTGACTAGAGTGAAAAAGAGTCGTCGAATACTCAACACTTGGTGGGTGAGTTTAGTGGTGGTTGGTAGGTTCTAACTTATATAAGTTCTATATACAAATTATGGGAATATAAAGTGAGTTGATTGGACTTTGTAGTGCAATTAAAAAGAAAAGTTTGTACTTTGTAGTGCAATTAAAAAGGCATATTGTGATTAGTAATTTAGTACCATGCATCTCTTTTACCATGACAAAATAGTTTTTCTATCGTTTTTTATTCAGTTTTTTTTCACAACCTTTTATCTTATCAATCTTTATATATTATGTTACGTATTATTATAATCAAAACAAAATTAACAATCTATAATCAAAAATTAAAAAAAGGGGAATTCAAAGCATTTTGAGAGGCATGATTAAACACCGCTTAAAAGAAAAGTTTGTACTTTGTAGTGCAAATCAAAATGAAAACTAATGGAATTGAGCATTATATCTCCGAATATAATTTAGTTATACCTTTGAATGATATTTTTAATACATGATTCTCTCTTTTCTTTTTCATAAATAACGAAAGGGCTGAGCATATCCGCTAAGCATTTTAGCTTTGTCAACCGTTTTAACTTATATTCATTATTCAGTTGGGTAGTTATTATTATCCTATGAGATAAGGTATAAATCTAGTTGAGTGTTTATTCTTAGACGTGGTTAACACTTCACTTTACGAAGATGCGCATTTTAATTTGTGTATCAAGTAAAGAAGTTAATTTAGTTGGCTTGGCTTATCTACGATGAAAGTTGAAGGGTCGGAAGTTTATGTGATTTTAGAAACTTTTGAAAGTTTATGAATAAGACTAATTAAGTGCAGTGGTGCGTTCATCAACGATAACTCAACATCACATCAACTTTTCACTATATCACCAACAAGGTGAAATAAGACCGGCCACCAAATTCATAATCAAAACATACCTCACTTAAATACAAACATACCCTACAATAAATTCACACATAAAAAGAATTAAAAAATAAAGACGCGTCAGTTGGGTTGGGTTATAATAAGATAGACGCGACCTTGGTGCTGTAGAGCTTCTGAGAGTTACGAGAGTTTAGACTTTAAAGTAAGTTAGCTTTTAACATTTGTTCTGGCGATTGAAAAAGATGCTACTTAAGAGGAGCTTATATAAAATTTAGCTCTTGGTTAGACCAATACATTAAACATTTAAACACCTTTAGTGTCCCACTAATACAAACCTAACAGCAGCCCCAAGTATACAAAGCCTCTTTATCATGGGACCTAAATGTCTTCCGGCCCAACCTATGTGAGACCCACTCACCCACTTACTTCAAGTCTTCAATCCAATGCAATGAAGTTTGACGCGGTTCGCCTTTTACTTGTCTTTCTCTTTTGTTACTCTACTTATCGCTAAACTACAGAACTACTTCGTTTGGTAGGATGAAATGAAATGTCAAATGCATGGAATAAACGATGTAATGGAATGAATAGTGTAATGTAATGATTCATTGTCTTTATTAATCATGTTTGGTTTGTATGAAAAACGTGATGGAATCGATAATAAAAAGACTAAAATACCCAATGTGGTTAGTTATTGATGGTGTTTTATGTAATTTTGATTCTATTACAAGATGTAATGAAAAAAAAGTAGGGGACCCCTAAGAAATTGTTTTGGTGTAATGAGTCATTCCTTATAATAAATCATTACATTCTATAAATGTAAACAAACAACATTTTTTCATTACATCGTAATAATCTTTTCCATTCCAGCTTTGATTACAACATACCAAAAACTACGCTAATAGTTTTAAACCATGTATATAAAGTGCTTTTAAATAAAAAAATATATATTAAATTTAAACTTTTATATACTTATATGAAATTACAATATCGGTGTTCTTACGAGTTTTTACGTAAACTTTTCATTATGTATTAGTATCAATTGATATTTTGTATATATTTTCGTTGAGCGAAGTATTTGACTTTGTTTAAGTGACATGGTGTTTAGGTTGGTTTTATCTAAATTAACTATTGATATCATAATATAGACATTTTCGTGTTTAATAACACATAATAGTCTTTAAAAACAAATTAGTTTCCGGTAACAACCACCTTAATTGTTCATTATGCAAAAACTGTTGTGACTCCCATCAACATTTGTTCTTTCAATGTGAATACACAAAAGAGGTTTCGAGTGATCTGAAAGGAAGATGCAAAGGTAATAATTGGCAAGATATTATACAAGAAAACAATATATGGAGTGTTCTTAAAAGGTTAGTAGTTGCTGCTGCTACTTACTATATTTGGTATGAGAGGGACTGCAGGATATTCAAAGCTGAAAACAGAAGTGTTGAGAATCTAAAAGAAATGATTATTGAAAATCTAAGATTGAAGCTTCTGAGTTTGAAAGTCAAGAAGTCCGTGGGTGTTGAAAAGGTTGCTGAGATATGGAATATTGAATGAGATTATTTATAAGGAAATGGGGACTGATAAGTGACCGAAATATAAGACCATGGTGATTAGCTTCAAGTGATCTCAGGGTTATGGTGATGCCTGCCTGTGTTTGCTACCTTATTATTAGTGTGTGAGGATGCTATCTGCACATGATGGTATGTTTACTTCATGTTAGGAAATGTAGCCATGATTTTGAGATATCCTTAGAGCTTTTGCTATAATTGGTAGGAGTTTAAAGTACGTGGCGATGCCAGCCTTAGGTTTTGTTGATATTGTTTATGTGAGGAGAAACTGCAGAGATGATATGATTATAGGAATTAGACCTTAGGTTGGAAATGTGGCCATTACGTGGGTTGACATAAGCTTTAAGTGATCTTGAATCTGTGATGATGCCTCTATATGTTCTGCAATCTTAGCATCTATATATGATGTGCAACTGCATATTTGGTTTTGAATTGTAGGCATATTTGAGGAAATGTCGTCAAGATTTAAGATATCCTTAAAGCTATTGTGAAATAGGTAAATAAGCAAGATTTGATGTTTGTTTGATGAATTTATACTTCTAATTAGACAGTTTATTTCTATGTTTTATATTTGCTACATTTGGGAGTGTGTGTGACATGTCCAACTATGAACTATTCCAATATGGGCAGTGTGTTATTGTATATAAACTAGTCGGGCACCGGTCCGCCGCGTTGCGGCAGGGCGCCGTAGTTGGCATTTCAATTACGCGGCGGGATGTTTTGTTTCCGGAGGTATTGCATGAACATTTCTAAATATCTAAAGTTACCAATAAAGTGATACCAAATGTACTCAGTATTGACCCATGCCATTAGCAGTGTTCCAAGATGAAGCAAGCAAAATGTTTTCTAGTAGCAAACCATAATAGTATCCTTTTTACACCATAATGACTTATAACTTTTATCATTGACCGAAAACTATCAGACTACAAATATGCAACAGTAATTACATTTTGTTGAATGAAATTAACAAAAGAGGGCTAACGTACTGAAGGTAACATGTTGAATTCCAAAATCTTAGGTTTCCCCTCATACGTCTCGAATCATTCTCAGATGCCCCGAGACATATTCAATACCGGGCCGTCAAAGATTGACGGGTCATCTTTTCCACCATCTCCCCACTTTTGAACTTCTGCAAATACGACTTCTCATTTGAAGGTTCTTCATAAAGAACTTGTGGCATCATCCATTGTTTACCCAAAATGGTTTTCTGTCAATATAATCATGGTGATGAAAATTTAATTTTTGGACAAAATTTGTATCTAGCATGCATGTACAAACATTATTCACTTGTCTTCATATGTGAATTGTCCTCGGTCGATAAGCAACTGTTTTGTCGATGTGAGGATCAAAGCGAAAGAAAATTAGACGCATACATTTGCTTTGGTTTCGGTGGAAGGACCGTGAGAAAGAAAAAGTCTTGCACCAAATCCTGTTCATCGCTGCCGGATTTTACACATCCAGTCCCTGTAGCTCTGCACATGATCGCTTGTAAGACCAGCAGCGCCCAAGAAACCTGGTTTCTCGTCACATTCAGTCCCTGTAGCTCTGCACATGATCGCTTGTAAGACCATCAGCGCCTAAGAAACCTGGTTTCTCGTCAACTTGGCTAGGCAGCTCAAGGTACCTAACATGTCCAACCAAAAAGTCAAATCACTAATCACATTCAAATTAGGGGCATATCCACATAGTCTGTAAGGTAATGCATATATGTGTATGCCATTTTTTTACCTTGTTAAATGAGTAAGTAATAACTTATTTTTAGAGTATGATCCGATGGTCCACGACCTTGGAAGGGGTCAACCATTTACTGGTGCAAGAAGCATTGATGAAAGACAACAATATTTAAAAAGTTTTGATTAGAAATGGAATGTGTAAACTTTAATATATCTTTTTTTAATATAAATTTGCAACTCAAACACCCGACCGAAATGTGAACCCCATAAAACACCTCTGCATATGATATTCCTATAAGGCTATAACCTTCTATTTTAAAACAGTCACACAGCTTGGTTCACACTTTAAATTTCAAGAGACTAATTCAAAAAGTGAGTAGCTTTACCTGAATTCCCTTGTTCGCATGTCAGTTGCCTTTTTGCGGTTCTCCTCTTCAAAGGGAACAATAAGTTACGACAATACCTGCAAAGTATGACAATGTCATAGACTTTGCGGGTATTGTTCTTCAAAAGCTTCATCTGATGCTTCCTGCTTTTCTTCCATTTCGTGAAATATTGGTTGCATGTCAGTTTCGGATAAAAGAGGAGGTTTAATCTGCTTCCATTTGCAAAAGTTTACAGGAAAACATTAGCAAATGGTAAAATGCATTATCATCAATAAGATTGGCTAAAGATTAAACGGGTCAACAATCTATTGAGGCATGACAAATATTTAGAATGAGATCAGAACCTGTAATTCACTTAAATCACTCGTCCTCTTGCAGTCTTGCGAAATCAGTTTTCGGCCAATCTTCAAACCAAAAGAGCGCGACACAATCTTCAAAGGCCATAGCGGTAACCAAATTTGAGATGATATCAGCTCATAAAGAAGAATAAGCAACTAACCAACAGGGTTGGAAGCACTAAGTTGTTCGCCAATAGCCTTAATGGCGTGAATAAGTGTTGCATCTTGATTACTTTTTGAAATTCTCTGCTGCAATATCATCATACGAAAAGTAACCAAAGCATTAATCTGCCCAAAAGAACGACGCCAAGCTTCAATCTGCCAAAAAAAAACTACGCGTAATGAGATCAAGGACCCAATAATTATTATGTATAAAGCTACATTCACAGGTTGTGGCCAATGGTTATTCTGAATTTGAATATCAAGCAAGCAAAAGTAGCAAATCAGTTGGTTTCGAACAAATACGGTGTTTGCCCTTATGTTTTGAAATGATACCTGATATTTCAAGTTTTCAAGGTACCTGTAATGACTTTGTCCTGTTTAGTGGAGTAGCTTCGGTTAATTGAGAGTAGTTGTCTTTGGTGTGGTGACCGTTGGTTTTGACATTATCGGTCTTCAGTTCCTGTACACAGTAGTGCAAAAAATACCGTTCAGATATGATTTTACTTCTAAAAACAAAATAAAACATGTCACTGATTAGTGTAGTAATTTGTGAAGGATAAAATTTAGGCAAAAATCAACGGCAAAAGTGGTAACCAAATTTGGAATGAGTTTAGAGACAAATTACTCACCACATGAACGAAAAACCTTGGTATTCGATCAGTTAGCTTCCATACAGAGAGTTTTGCAAGTTTAGTAGCCTTAACTATTTCAACAATTGCAGTTTTGGACTCAATATGAGTGTCGTTGATAAATAAGCATCCGTGTTATATAGATTTCTTAAACCATAGATCGTAGTCGCAAATAAGAGTTGTAAGTGACAGCTGTGGAGGGTATGACTTCAATTAATAGCCTGCAAAAAAAAGTTTATTCAGTTAGTTATACTATGGTAGCGAGTTTCGACCCATTTATTTAAAAATGGGTTGATTCCGCTTATGATTTTTTTTTTATAAAAACAGACAAAAGCTATATCAATTTAATTGCGGCTCTTGTAATCATATTATAATCTAAGTCACACTATTAAAAATTTTACCAAACCTTTTCATGGGCTGCAAAATATTGATTACCACTTGTATTAGTTTGCGGAAAATTCTAAAATTTAACAACTTACATGTAATAAGAGGCCTAAATGATATCGTCAAATAAGCAAATCTTATTAAACACAACAAAACGAAACTCAATTCGGATTCACTACACCCGATGCAGAAGTAGTTTTAAACTTTTTGAACCATCGTAGCTGGGTTTTCGTTATTCTAGAAACATTAATAAAAAACAACATAACATGAATAAATGACCAATTTTTTACAAAAATCTTGCTACTACAGATGTCCAAAATTTCCCAAGTACTTCCATAATTGCAAAATAAAATTTTTCGTTAGCATTTTTGCAAGTAAAACATCACAAAAACAAAAATTATCCAATCACTGAAAAAATTTAAAAGAATAAAAACAAAGGCTAAAGAATTAGCTTCATTAATATATGAAAAACGCTTACTGAGGTTATACTTTGCAGACGAATTCAGTGTTTGAAAAACAAATGGCATCGTTATCCTTCCGACACACTTATTGTAACCTGAGATCATACCTAATTCATAAAAACAAAAATACAAACGAACCCTAATCTTGAATTATAATAAAAATCAATACTTTAACCAAATTAGAAAAGAATACCTTCTGATTTTATTTTTTTACAGTGGTAGCGAAACATTCCAACCGCTCTCTTCCATAAAGGTTAAGCTCAAATTGGAGTAGCCCCCTTATTATCATCATCCACCGCACCACCACATAACCAACCCACGTCACACGACCTTTTTCCCTTTTTTTGAGACACAGAGGGTGGAAGAATATGGAAGATGCTTCTAGAGTTGAAAGGCGGTAATAGGTATATATCTGTTTTTTACCGGACTGAGTGAGGGCCATTCAATAGGCCAACTTTGGGCTAAAGAAATTTTTCCGGGAGCCCAGCGTCAAAACGACATTGGATTTGATGGTGTATTATATATATAGTAATGTTTGGGAGCTAATGTATTTCAACTTTGTTTTTATTCTTTTAAA
>LBNU01007798.1:38027-53278 GCA_014162995.1 Artemisia annua
AAAAAAAAAAAAAAAAAAAAAAAAAAAAAAAAAAAAAAAAAAAAAAAAAAAACCCTATTGTGCTTCAAACCAAAACGTAACATGCGATTGACAGACCAATCACATGATATACAAACACCTAGCCACTACTTAAAAGAAATAAAGCTTTAGTAGTCTCGAATAAGTGATCTAGGAATGTTCCAAATATGAGCGAAAAACTCCACCTGAGATGTCTTCTTAAATCTGCATGAAAGTAGCTTGAGGCGTACAGTAAACATAATCAGCTCAAGAACTTGCTCCTTCGATCGCTTCCTCTACTTAAAAAGCCTATGATTCCGTTCTTGCCAAATAAAATAAGAACAAGCCGCAACCACAAGCCTTGCAATAACACTTCTAGCCAAACGTTTCTTGGATATAGGGACAAGATAATTAACAATAGCTTCCAACGAGGACAAAACATTTGGTAAACCAACCAACATCTTCATATGCGCCCAAATCTGTGATGAGAAGGTACAATCAAAAAGTAAATGTTCATGAGAATCCGGTTGCATTTCACAAAGAGGGCATAGAAACAGGTTTAAGGTAGTATCGCCACTAACATCCCATTGTCATGATGCGTCTTTAATTTCCGCTTGATCACCAACTATAGATGAAAGGCATAGCGAGGAATACAATGAGAAAACCACACCACCTTATACCGATCGACTTCCTCACCCCTCGGTCTTATGGTGTCCCAAACAGTAGCAACCGAGAATTGCATTTCTACATCATTTTGGTTCCTCCACACCAACAAGTCACGAGAATTTGGATCCAAACTTGAAACAGTGAGCTAACAGACCATAGGGTACTTATCTTGCCATTCAATTGGCCAATTCCAACTTCCATTATCTAACACATCTATAACTTTAGAGGAAGAGTGAAGACCCGCCCTATTTAGAGCACATAGTATCATAGTTGTTTAGATCCTGATCCTAATCTTAGGACCTTAAAATTTTATGATACTATAAAGCAAAAATGATATGAATTTTACGTAGAATATTAGCAAGCTTAAAATCTTATAAGATCTCGATCTTGATCACAGGATCTTAAGATCTAATTCGATTCGATCTTATTTTTCTCGAAACGCAAGCTAAAACAAACTACAAAGTTATGAATTATGTTATATAGAATTTTTTAAAAAAAACATGTTACTCTTTTTAAACATTTCATATACATAATTTAGGACAAATTTTTTATGAAACATTCATATAATTTTGTGTTTATGATGTATAAAAATTTGTAGGTTTGAATAATATTACAATGACTTTAAGAAAATGACATTATAACAGGATCTTAGGATCCTGATCCGATCTTACATTTTCAATCTTGCAAAAACGAAAATGATTTTAAGTAGAATTCCGATCTTGAAAACCTTGCATGATATCACAAAGTCGTTCCTGGTGTCATCAAGTGACAATGAATGTCACCCTACATAACTCGCGTAGTCTTCCTACGCGTCAACTGACAATATCATTCTATTCACGGTGCTTTTAGTGTATATATGCATGTGTTTTGACTATGTTATAATGGGTTCGGTTTGTAGTGTTTTGGCTACTGTTAAATGTAAACTGATGACGTATAGTCTACACCGGGTCATGAACCCGATTAGTAAACAATACTATAGGTAAGCCCACTACGCGTGGGCTAGTTTAACAATAACTGGACTACCAGTTATATGGCTTTGGCCCACGAGGCCCAAGCCCAACGATTATTTATGGAACGGATAAGGAATATCTCCTAAATAATAGAGATATTTACCAAATATCCGATATCGGTGGATACACCGAAGAGTGAGGAGCACGAAACCTTATCGGTTATGTGTATATAAATAGGGCATCATAGCTCTCGTCAAAGGTACGATTCACAACCCTAAGACTCTTCACAAACCCTAAATTCGATTACTTACTCTCACGCCGGAGGATAATCGGGGGAGACAATCCCTCGATAAGCCTAACGGTGTTTGTTGCTTTCATAGTGCGCAAGTCCCCAAGCATTATCATCTAATTGATACGAGAACAGGAACGCCAAACAAATGGACCCCAACTTGTTGTTCAACAAGTGGCCCATCCCGTGGACTACAACTAAAGAACAGGCAGACGAGCCAAAAACGCAAGCCAGCGGACCGCAGATTGATAAGCACGCGGTGACTCCTCCAAGGAGGAACTAACCCAGGATCTGACCCCTTAGCCAAACCACTGGGCAACAGTCCCCGGTCACCAGGAAAGTGGAAACCCCCAATCATCCCAACAGATGGAGCTGCCCGCGTGCAACAGTCAGACCACTACGGTGGTTCCAAACAATGAGGATCTTCAGCGTACTCTCTTAACCACTCCTCACCAGACGACAACTGCTGTGGACAACACAGCACCGCCAGGTGCACCTGACAAAGAGAGGAGGGTTAACCTAGAAGAGAACATCACTGCGCTGGAAGAAGATACTCAAGGAGCAATGTTAAAAAATTTCGTATCACGAAATTTTGACACATTGAACAATCTCCTGCAAGAGGAGTCAAGAAGAAGGTCGAGTCATAACTTACATGCTCGACTTAACTTCAATGGAACATCCACCGCGTTACCTAAAGCGCGAGCATAATGAGAGGCGCACCGATGTCCACTCTAGACTCGGTACGCCGTCTAATTCGCAGTACTCGGAGGAATACGAGGGTAATGGACGACGCACACCCGTTTTCTCTAGGCTAGGTAGTCGCAGAGTCCACGATAGAATCGGACCACGACGCTCACCGAGCGAAGGTTCTTCTAGATCGGGAAGCAGAAGAGCTTACGACAAATCTGGGAAACGACTTCCCCAAGTGAAAGCCCTTCTAGCTCGGACTCCGATGAAAAACGGCGCAAGCGCCGTAAAAGAAGCGACTCTTCCTCAAGCAGTTCCTCGGACAACGAGGATAAGGAAACAGGACACTGGAAGTCCAGAGGAAGACGTCGCGAGGAAGAGGACGAGGACATATCCCTTCCTTGGCGTCGCCAAAAGGTTGATGCGTTCTCAAAGCGCATCAGCGATTATTCAGACAACAAGAAAAGGCGCATGCCTTCTAATATTAAAACATATGATGGAACGGGTGACCCTGATGATCACCTAAAAACTTTCGAATCCGCTGCCGGCATCGAAAACTGGCCACAACCTGTGTGGTGCCATATGTTTAACTCCACGTTGGTAGGAAACGCGCGAACTTGGTTTAGTAAACTTCCACGAAGAAGTATAAAAGGGTATGAAGAGTTGCGGAAAGCATTCCGCTTGAACTTCACACAAAGAAAGAAGTACGCTAAGGACCCAATAGAATTGGCCAGGATCAAACAACGCCAAGGGGAGTCCACGAGCGCCTTCATGGAGCGCTTCAAAGACGAATGCATACACATTAAGGCATGTCCTGAAATACTAAAAATTTCAGGATTCATGAATGGGATCACCAACCAAGACCTTATCAAAAAATTAAATGATAAAGTTCCCCAAACATTCGACGAACTAATGAAGCGTACAAGGTCTTTCGTTCAAGGAGAAGCCGCCGTCGCGGATAGCAAGAAAGCATATTCTAACTACAGGCCGCAAGAACAGTCAAGGAGACAATCCAATGACCATGGCGGCAATCGCAACAAAGGCTATCACTATGATGGAGGCGCACGGGGGAACGACAAGTATACCCCACTGACAAAAACTCCTAGAGAGATATTCGCAACAGAGGGAGCAAACTTTCCCAAACCTCCACCAATGCGCACCCCAGAAGGAAAGCGCATAGGGAATGGTTACTGCGACTATCATGGACAGAAAGGCCACACAACGAACGAGTGTGTCCAGCTTCGCCAACTAACTGATAAATTAGTAAAAGAAGGTAGGATGGACCACTTAGTCAAAAAAATTAAAGAAAGGAAGGATAAGCAAAGAACCGGGGATAAAAAAGAACCACCTAAAGACAAGGCGGACACAATTTACATGATACAATCATGGCAGCGCAAAGTCAAACAAAAGGTTAGCCAAAGGTTCTCCCCTAACGATGAGATTTCCTTCCCAAAGTTGACCGCGGACAACGCGGTGGCAGAACCACTCACCATTGAAATATATGCGGGAGGTCACAATATTCACCGTATGTATGTAGATGGAGGAGCATCTGCGGAAATAATGTATGAACATTGTTTCAAAAGACTACGGCCGGAGATACAGAATCAATTGATCCCCGCCACATCATCGTTAACAGGCTTCACGGGAGAAAAGATATGGCCAATAGGACAACTACGCCTACTGGTTACGCTCGGTAACAAGGAGCACTGTACAAAAGCATGGATGAACTTCATGGTGATTAGATCTCCCTCACCATACAATGGTATTATTGGAAGATCAGGAATATCAGCCGTACGGGCAGTACCATCCACGGCGCATGGAATGCTCAAATTCCCAGTAGAAGGCGGCATTGTCACCCTTTACAACAACGCTGTACCTCCCGAGGAATGTAACACAGTTACATGTGAAGCAACGAACACTCAGGAACATGCCACAGCCAAAATCCAAATTTGAAAGTAGCAATACACCCTGACTACCCTGAACAACACGTGTGAATTGGAGGTTCGCTGTCAGATAAAGGGAAAACAGCTGTGTGCGCACTCCTGCAGAAAAACCTGGATGTCTTCGCATGGGAGCCAAAGCATATGACTGGTGTACCTAGGTCAATCTCAGAGCACAAACTGCAAATCCGACAAGGATATCCACCAATAAGGCAAAAGAAGCGTGGCCAGGCCCCGGAGTGCGTGAAGGCCATCCTGGAGGAAGTACACAAACTTGTGGACGCAGGTATTATGCGAGAAGTCTACTACCATGATTGGTTATCTAACCCAGTCATGGTAAAAAAGAGCGATGGCAGTTGGCGAATGTGCATGGACTTCACGGACCTAAACAAAGCATGCCCTCAGGACTGTTATCCACTACCAGAAATAGACTGGAAGGTAAAATCCTTATGTGGATATCCTCTCAAATGCTTCTTGGACGCATACAAGGGATACCACCAAATCCAAATGGCTAAGGAAGAGGAGGAAAAAACAGCATTCCATATGAGCCAAGGCGTCTATTGTTACACAAAGATGCCCTTCGGGCTAAAGAATGCGGGAGCTACCTACCAACGCTTGGTAGATAATGCGTTCGAAAAGCAAGTGGGTCGCAACTTGGAGGTCTACGTTGATGATATGGTTATAAAAAGCCATATTGAAGATGAAGTAGTGCGCGATATTGAAGAAACATTCAAAACACTACGAAAAATCAATATGAAGCTAAGTCCTAAGAAGTGCACTTTTGGCGCTACAGAAGGCATGTTCCTAGGATACTTAATAGAACCAGATGGCATCAAGCCATGCCCTGAAAAGACTGAAGCGGTTATACAACTTCCTTCACCACGTACGTTAAAGGAAGTCCAATCCTTGAATGGAAAATTGGCCGGTCTAAATAGATTCCTATCCAAGTCAGCGGACAAGTCACTACCACTATTTAAAACACTCAAGAAGTGCACAAAAAAGTGAGACTTTCGCTGGACTACCGAAGCAGAGGAAGCGTTTCAGCAGCTCAAACAAACAATAGCAGCGCTCCCCAAGTTAGTTGCACCCCGACCAGGGGAGGAGTTGATAATGTACTTATCCGCAACTCATGGGGCAGTAAGCGCAGTACTATTGACGGATAGGAACTCAGTACAAACACCTGTATACTTTGTCAGCAAGGCGCTCAAGAAAACGGAGATTAACTATAGCCCAATGGAAAAGTTAGTACTGGCACTGGTATTCGCAGCCAAGAGATTGCGCAGATACTTTCAGGCACACCCCATAGTGGTGATCACCGACCAACCCATAAAGCAAGTCATCTCCAAACCAGACGCGTCAGGCCGATTACAGAAGTGGAGTGTACTACTAGGAGAACATAACATCTCCTACAGACCGCGCACCGCAGTCAAAGGACAAATACTCGCGGATTTTATCATCGAAAAGCCAGAAAGCGAGGATATAACTCAACCACCCAAGGTGGAACTACAAGAACCATGGATCCTGTTTACGGACGGATCTTCATGCGTAGATGGCTCAGGCGCAGGGCTCATTCTTACCAATCCAGAAGGAATGGAATTTACATATGCCTTGCGTTTTGAATTCACTGCCACGAACAACGAGGCAGAATACGAAGCCCTAATCGCTGGACTACGAATCGCAACACGAATGGGTGTACGCAACCTAGAAGCAAACGTAGACTCCCGTTTAGTGGCCAATCAAGTGTCCGGAGAATACGAGGCTAAGGAGGAAAACATGATCCAATACCTTGATAAAACAAAATCCTTAATCCAGGGATTTGACAGATTCACAATAACACAAGTCCCTAGAGGGGAGAACAAGAAAGCAGACGCATTGAGCAAAATTGCGTCTACAAGTTTCGCACATCTGTCAAAACAAGTATTGGTCGAAATCCTAAAAGACAAGTCAATCTCCGAGATGGAAGTATCCACAGTCATAGAAGAAGAAGGCCCTACATGGATGACCCCTATTGTGGACTTCATCAGCAAGGGTATATTACCCCAAGAACAGAAAGAAGCTCGACGAATACGGCGCACAGCGCAGCGATTCGAGCTTAGAGATGGCGTCTTATACAGGCGCTCATTCTTACAACCATGGCTTCGGTGTGTGGGACCTCTTCAGGCAGATTACGTACTTCGAGAGATCCACGCTGGCTCATACAGTATGCACTCAGGACCACGGTCTGTTGTGGCGCGAGCGCTACGGTCAGGATATTACTGGCCCACTATGCACCGAGATGCACGAGACTTGGTACGCAAATGCAGCGACTGCCAAGTTCACAGACCTATCCCGCGCCATCCACAGCATGAATTAACACCGATAACATCACCATGGCCATTTTACAAATGGGGAATAAACATCGCTAGACCATTCCCTGTTGCCGCTGGTGGATTGAAATTCCTCATCGTAGCAATAGATTACTTCACCAAGTGGATTGAAGCAAAAGCAGTGGCTACAATCACGGGCAACCAAGTCAAGCGATTCGTATGGGATAACATTGTATGTCGCTTTGGACTACCTGGTGAAATCATCTCAGATAACGGAAAACAATTCCGTGACAATCCGTTCAAAGATTGGTGCGAACAGCTGAACATCAAGCAACACTTCGCGTCAGTAACTCACCCACAAATAAATGGTCTGGTTGAACGCGCGAATAGAAGCCTAGGTGAAGGAATCAAAGCGCGTCTGGACAGACACAAAGGATGATGGGTAGAAGAACTATCACATGTTCTCTGGGTGCACCGAACCACTATCAAGGTTAGCAACGGAGACACTCCCTTCTCTTTGGTCTATGGAACAGAAGCTGTCATACCAGCTGAAATTGGAATGCCAACTATCCGCACCGCGGAAGTTAATTCTGCAACCAATGATGATGAGCGGCGAATAGACTTGGATCTATTGGAAGAGCGACGGGAACACGCAGCAATACGCGAAGAGAAAGCCAAGTCAAGAATGAAAGGGTACTATGATGCCAAAGTGCGAAGCACTTCATTCAGACCAGGTGACTTCGTATACCGCGAAAACGACTCAAGCCGCGTAGAAGACACTGGAAAGCTAGGACCAAAGTGGGAAGGACCTTACGAGGTCATTGAAGCACTTGGAAAGGGAGCGTACAAGCTACGCGATAAAGATGGACACGAGCTAGAACGAACGTGGAACGTTCGCAACCTTAAGCGATGCTATCTTTAGAATAGGCTACGGCCCAGCATGGACACTCAAGCACTTTAGAAAGTGCCCCAATAAAGATCCATGTAATTTTATTTTTAAGTCTTATCTAGATAAGTATTTTCTTTTACAAACTTGCAAGTATCAATAAAACATTCGCGGTTTCTAGCTAACTCCGCGACAAAATTTTTTTTATTGTTATTTAAATACTGTTTATATTTCAATGTGTTGGTCACGTTACCTTTTGCCTACATGGCGTACATGCACTAACTAATACCCACGTTGGTAAAAATGATGAGTTAACCTACTAAACAACTCGTTGAGTAAGAGGGTTGCAAACCCATCAACTTTGGATTACGAATCCTTGTTAAACACCTTGCGCTCAAGACGTTGGCGCAAGTTCCTTGCGTAATCCCACGATGGATGCACAATAGGGCACACTGTGCGCGTTTAACAACTTAGAAAATCAAGACTCTTGATTCTTAAAATTTAATACGACAAGTAAATCTATAAAAACTCATAGACGACTATGGATTTTTTATCTAAGTCAATAAAATTCCATACACGACTTTGGAAATTACTTAAGGAAATTCGTATTACAATTTTTCTTAAGACATACTTAGACAATCAAAGATATGCGCGAACCATGAGTTCAAAAAACATAAGTACTTGAAAAAGTATAAGTATGCCAAGAGCAAAAAAGAACTTCATATATAAACAAGTTCACGCAGAACAACAAGTTCAAACACAAATACAACAGATTATCTATTTTCAACTCATGGATTCTTATTCATATACACTTATTAAGTTACGAACTTAATACACATTTGCCCAAACATGGTGTAACTATTGAAGACAAACAACCTGAACACAAAAGATGAAGACTAAACCATGAGTTTACAAAAAAATGATGATCCCTAAGCGCTATGAGCGCGTCTATGACTGGAGCTGTTAGCTGTGGATGACAATTCCCTAATCCTACTCAGCCTATTCAAAAGGCTACTATCCTCCTGAGACACCGTTGGCACGCTAACGGGAATCCCATCGGATCGGGGAAGATGGGCCGCACCAACACCACAGGGTATAGCCTTCCCCTTTACACCCCTTGGCAGCCCTGGTTAAATGAGCTTCTAAACACTCCTTCAACGGGACTTCTTTATCAATGGCGAAGGGGTTGAGAATGTCTCGCGGGCGTGTAAATATGGGCACGTGCAGCTGAACGAATACGGCGCACAGCGCAGCGATTCGAGCTTAGAGATGGCGTCTTATACAGGCGCTCGTTCTTACAACCATGGCTTCGGTATGTGGGACCCCTTCAGGCAGATTACGTACTTCGAGAGATCCACGCTGGCTCATGCAGTATGCACTCAGGACCACGGTCTGTTGTGGCGCGAGCGCTACGGTCAGGATATTACTGGCCCACTATGCACCGAGATGCACGAGACTTGGTACGCAAATGCAGCGACTGCCAAGTTCACAGACCTATCCCGCGTCGTCCACAGCATGAGTTAACACCGATAACATCACCATGGCCATTTTACAAATGGGGAATAGACATCGCTGGACCATTCCCTGTTGCCGCGGGTGGATTGAAATTCCTCATCGTGGTAATAGATTACTTCACCAAGTGGATTGAAGCAAAAGCAGTGGCCACAATCACGGGAAACCAAGTCAAGCAATTCGTATGGGATAACATTGTATGTCGCTTTGGACTACCTGGTGAAATCATCTCAGATAACGGAAAACAATTCCGTGACAATCCGTTCAAAGATTGGTGCGAACAGCTGAACATCAAGCAACACTTCGCGTCAGTAACTCACCCACAAACAAATGGTCTGGTTGAACGCGTGAATATAAGCCTAGGTGAATGAATCAAAGCGCGTCTGGACAGACACAAAGGAAGATGGGTAGAAGAACTATCACATGTTCTCTGGGCGCACCGAACCACTATCAAGGTTAGCAACGGAGACACTCCCTTCTCTTTGGTCTATGGAACAGAAGCTGTCATACCAGCTGAAATTGGAATGCCAACTATCCGCACCGCGGAAGTTAATTCTGCAACCAATGATGATGAGCGGCGAATAGACTTGGATCTATTGGAAGAGCGACGTGAACGCGCAGAAATACGCGAAGAGAAAGCCAAGTCAAGAATGAAAGGGTACTATGATGCCAAAGTGCAAAGCACTTCATTCAGACCAGGTGACTTCGTATACCGCGAGAACGACTCAAGCCGCGCAGAAGACACTGGAAAGCTAGGACCAAAGTGGGAAGGACCTTACGAGGTCATTGAAGCACTTGGAAAGGGAGCGTACAAGCTACGCGATAAATATGGACACGAGCTAGAGCGAACGTGGAACGTTCGCAACCTTAAGCGATGCTATCTTTAGAATCGGCTACGGCCCAGCATGGACACTCAAGCACTTTAGAAAGTGCCCCAATAAAGATCCATGTAATTTTATTTTTAAAGTCTTATCTAGATAAGTATTTTCTTTTACAAACTTGCAAGTATCAATAAAACCTTCGCGGTTTCTAGCTAACTCCGCGACAAAATTTTTTTTACATTGTTATTTAAATACTGTTTATATTTCAATGTGTTGGTCACGTTACCTTTAGCCTACATGGCGTGCATGCACTAACTAATACCCACGTTGGTAAAAAGGATGAGTTAACCTACTAAACAACTCGTTGAGTAAGAGGGTTGCAAACCCATCAACTTTGGATTACGAATCCTTGTTAAACACCTTGCGCTCAAGACGTTGGCGCAAGTTCCTTGCGCAATCCCACGATGGATGCACAATAGGGCACACTGTGCGCGTTTAACAACTTAGAAAATTAAGACTCTTGATTCTTAAAATTGAATACGACAAGTAAATCTATAAAAACTCATAGACGACTATGGATTTTTTTATCTAAGTCAATAAAATTCCATACACGACTTTGGAAATTACTTAAGGAAATTCGTATTATGATTTTTCTTAAGACATACTTAGACAATCAAAGATATGCGCGAACCATGAGTTCAAAAAACATAAGTACTTGAAAAAGTATAAGTACGCCAAGAGTAAAAAAGAACTTCATACATAAACAAGTTCACGCAGAACAACAAGTTCAAACACAAATACAACAGATTATCTATTTTCAACTCATGCATTCTTATTCATATACACTTATTAAGTTACGAACTTAATACACATTTGCCCAAACATGGTGTAACTATTGGGAAGACAAACAACCTGAACACAAAAGATGAAGACTAAACCATGAGTTTACAAAAAAATGATGATCCCTAAGCGCTATGAGCGCGTCTATGATTGGAGCTGTTAGCTGTGGATGACAATTCCCCAACCTTACTCAGCCTATTCAAAAGGCTACTATCCTCCTGAGACACCGTTGGCACGCTAACGGGAATCCCATCGGATTGGGGAAGATGGGCCGCACCAACACCACAGAGTATAGCCTTCCCCTTTACACCCCTTTTCTGGGCAGCCCTGGTTAAATGAGCTTCTAAACACTCCTTCAACGGGACTTCTTTATCAATGGTGAAGGGGTTGAGAATGTCTCGCGGGCGTGTAAATATGGGCACGTGCAGCTGCGACTCATCTGGCCTCAGAAAATAATCGGGCTGCTCTTCAGCATTATCCAAGAGATGCCTCCCAAGGACCAACCCCTCCATAATTACTTTGATCGGCTGGTCCTGGTCACGCTCCAACCGCCCGATATGAGGAAGCTCCAACATCTTCAATTTCTCCATGGCGTCCACGAGCTCATCATAGGAGTCAGCCTTGTACCCAGGCACCTCTGCGAGCGGCACCGTCAACAACTTGCTCCTATCTAGCTCCTCCACAGCTTGCGCCTTGCCACGGGCCACAACGCACTCCACAACCTTTCCAAAGGCTCCCACAACCTCTGGGGACTCCAGAGTGCATAAGGCAGCCAAACGTAGCCCATGGCTAATCAACCACCTATAAGTACAAACAATGTACGTATTAGAAAACATAAAGGCATTTAACATAAGGAAAAACAGAAAGGTGAATACCTGCGCTCAGCAACAGCAGACATAAGATGAGGATACAATTCCTCATCATACTCAATACTCAACTTGCGCAGCTTGCCCTCCTGCGCCCTCAGAGCCGCCTCCACATGCTTGCGGAACTCATCAAGTTGAGCGAAATGTTTGCTTCTGTTCTGCTCCAAATACCTCAACCCCCACATAGAGTTCACTCTGTGCTGACTTGCAGCAGCGCGTTCACGCTCCAACTCCACCATTACACCCAGCTTCTCGTCAGCAATCTTCCTGGCATAGGCAGTAGTAGATTCTACATCTGCCTGCGCAGCAGTTAACTGCGCTCTCAGCTGGGCAATCTCTTCATCCTTATGCGCCAGGCTGCTGCGCTCAACGGCATACCGTGCCTTGAGCTGAGTAACTAGCTCAGCCTGGCGACCAGCAGATGCAGCCAACTCCTCCATCAGAAGTGGCGCAGACACCTCTCCACTCGTCCCCGCTGGCTCCTCCAAGGGACGAGGAGTAGTCTGTGACGGCTCACCCACAGACACCGTATCATCCTCCACAGCATCATTCCTACATAAGAGAGGAAAAAAGGTGTTAGACAGCAAAGAGGAAGGAAATAAGATAAATGTTCAACAAGAATAACACTTACTTAGGAGGAGAATTCTCAATGGCATTCTGCGCATCCATAGACTCTGATGCCTCTTCTTTCGTAGACTCGTCTGCAACAACAGCACGACGTCTGCACTTAGAAGTCCCCTCACCAGCATCCTCGGTAGCCTCGCGCTTTGCGACTTGGCGCTCCTCTTCTGAGTCAGTGTCAACTTTGACGACGCTGACACTACCAGACGACTCCGCGCGCTCGGGTTCCGGAACTGCCACTTCCTGCGCAGGAACAGTCTGCACAGGAGTAGCATTCACAATGGGGTACGAAGCATCAGAAGCCTCCCCCTGCGCAAACTCCAAAAGGCGACTAGCTGTTGCCTCCAAAATAGGCAACTCACCCTCCCTTAGGGGGCGCACACCCACAGCCACCTGTGTGGGCTTCGCCAGCTTCACCACCGAGAACAAGTCCATCTCTGCGCAATGCATGAATACACAAGAACAAGTTAGTTGCTAAAAAACAAGTTACAAGGGCGCTTACATTATACGAAGACAAAGAAAGGATAAGCACCCACCCCAGCCGTTCCCATCCAGAAAGATTGGCACCTCTACACCACTGAGGAAATAGTTACGACTAAGGCCCATGTGGACCAAAAACTCCTCAGGGTACGGAACGATAGGAATGCGGTTCGCGTTAATGGTCTCTGCATCCTCCTCGCTGTATGTACCGGGATCTGGGCGCTCATCCCTTGGAAGTGACCCTTGAGTATAGAACTCAGAAAGTGATGTAAAAACCCTATCATCTATCCAGAAAATTTTTTCTCTCTTATCCCTGAGGGCATCCACCTTCTTGGTGTAACATTGATAGCGCCCCGCGCGCTTCGAAAAAGTTACCCACCCATTCGACCACGATGTGTGGTAAAATGCGCGGAAAAGATTTATGGTCGGATTGATGGCAAGCAAACGGCAGTTTACTTCAAAGTTGGTTATTTTTGCTGCACCTAGTGGGTGCAACTGAGAGATATGCAAGCGATAGTAGTTGAGCACGTCACTCAAAAATAAGGATATGGGCACGCGCTGGTTCGCAAACTCAAAGAAGCGCGTGTATACCCCTATTTTCCCCTCAGGGAAATCTGCTATGCATGCATTGGACTTCGGTACAACCGGATGCACATCCAGAGGAATGAAGTAATCAGAGGTGAACTTACGTAGTTCATCCTCACCCATCTCAGACAAAAACTCTTCTAATTGGCGTACCATTTTTACTACGCAAGCGCACACAAGGTTACCTTTGTAGTTTCTGTTTTTCTTTATTAATAGTTCTTAAGAAGCAAGAAAATGGCGTTTTTCACTGTGGTTGACACAGTAAAAACGAAACCCTTTATATAGTGTTACCCTTCACCTTGGATAGATGACACGTGGATTCCACTATCTCCATCGTGTGGCTGGAATACAAACAGGTACGTGCACTTTCACGTATTTTAAGAAATACGTGGAGCATTTTTTGGGACTAGATACATAGTATCCCATTTTTTGGCGGAAAAAATGTGATTCTTTCCCACCACGCTTACCGCTGCTTCTAATAGTCTAGCATCCGCAAGTCTTATCTTGCGCACACTAGACTGGGGGGACATGATGACGTATAGTCTACACCGGGTCATGAACCCGATTAGTAAACAATACTAATAGGTAAGCCCACTACGCGTGGGCCAGTTTAACAATAACTGGACTACCAGTTATACGGCTTTGGCCCACGAGGCCCAAGCCCAACGATTATTTATGGAACGGATAGGGAATATCTCCTAAATAATAGAGATATTTACCAAATATCCGATATCGGTGGATACACCGAAGAGTGAGGAGCACGAAACCTTATCGGTTACGTGTATATAAATAGGGCATCATAGCTCTCGTCAAAGGTACGATTCACAACCCTAAAACTCTTCACAAACCCTAAATTCGATTACTTACTCTCACGCCGGAGGATAATCGGGGGAGACAATCCCTCGATAAGTCAACGGTGTTTGTTGCTTTCATAGTGCGCAGGTCCCCAAGCATTATCATCTAATTGATACGAGAACAGGAACCCAAACAAGGAACGCCCAACTTTTGTATCAACAATCAGGAAAGTTATCTTTAATTTAATTTTCTTTCATTTTTTCTGTAAGTAATTTAGTACACTTGACTAGTGGTTTAATATAAATCACATCATAATCCTTTTCGTATGCAAGAGCCAAGAGATCATATCCTTTTCGTATGCAAGAGTTCGTTAATACCACACGTTGATGGGTAAGATTTTGATCAATCTAACCAATGGCATGATCAGATTTAGGAGCCTATAGAATGCGTGAAATAAAATAGCATAGGACGAAATTATTATAAGGTGAGTTAGAGAAAGAAAGTGATGGATATAGACTCGTTTTTTTTATGCGAAAATGGATAGACTTGACTTAAATAAATAATGCATCACTGCAAATACGGATAACTTTTCTTGAGCAAAACAACTATGGATAACTGGATACACACATAAAGAAATCAAACTATTGTCTCAGTTATTCATAGTTCCATACTATATTTTTTAAGGGAGTATTCCTAGTTTCCTATTACTATTTTTGGTTTGTTACTTCAGAATTCATACCTATTATCATTTTATGTCTGGCCCATTAAAAGGTCTAAGAAAAATAAACTTGCCCAAATGATGGTCTTTTGAGTTAACAAAAAAATTGTGTCTTTCTCTCGTTATACAACTATGACTTTTTACAATGAAAGTTAGCAATGATGAATGTATTTTATTGGTGTACAATATGAATTATGTATTTTCAAAATTATCGATAAAATAAATACATCATACTCATTTTAGTGGTTGTGACTTGTGAATTTAGTGGTTAACTGATACTCCGTAGTATATA